>CAIGRP010129618.1:0-51153 GCA_903798385.1 Fraxinus cuspidata | reverse complement strand
ATAACTTTAGTTTTTGAATTACAAATTGAAAACCAATTCATCGAATAATGGAGCCGTTCCTTCCCTTCCCAAGCGGATGGCTAGGCTGGACCCCATAAGGCACACGAGCTAAAGATTCAATTCGGATCTAACTAAACTCGAATGTCTAAAGATCGAGTCTGATCGACTTTGCCTTGATTAGAAGTAGAAAAAAATTGTAAGTACTTTTATGTTTCAAAAAAATAGTTAATAATAAACACTGCTAAATCAATTATTTCAAATTTTCATTTAAATTGAAATAAAAATTGGAAAAATTATGGTCGGGTTCCTAAGTTCTATGAAACGTAGCTAAAAGGTTTCCGACCTGTATTTTGTTGCATTCAAGTAATCAACCATTTTAGTAGTTTCAATTTATTAATCAAAACTTGTTAGAATTTTTAATTAGTAAAAAGAATACAAGGCTTTCCCATTTCAACACTTGTCAATTACCTCTATCACCTATTTGAAATAACATATTATCCTGACTGATCCATGCTTGGACTCTTCATAAAACTTATCTTATTAGTAAAATTNAGATTTTTTACTCTTGGTTAGGTAGTGAATTCCTTGTTGTATAAAATTAATATTGCAATTAATAAAAAAATATTTATCTCTTGGCAGGAAAAAAAAATCTCCGTTCTGAACTGAGACACGGTGTGTGGACATGGGCACCGTGTCTACGTCGTGTTCGGTCACCGCGCGGACACGACGCAATTTTTTATATTGAATTTTCACTAAATTTTCAACTTTTTAGGTGTATATATTTATGTATCTTAATTTGCTTGTTTTTTGTTTTTCTGATAATCCTAAAAATTTTACATTTTCCTTGTTCCATAAAATTAATATTGCAATTGATAAAAGAATATGTATCTCTTGGCAGGAAAGAAAAAGAAAATCCTCTGTTCTGAACAGAAACACGGTGCACGGACACGAGCACCGTGTCCGCGCAGTGTCTGGACATGACGTGGACACAGTGCCCATGTTCGCGCACCATGCTTTCGTTCAGAACAGATGATTTTAATTTTTTTAAATTTTAACTTTCTAGGTGTATATATTAATGTATCTAAATGTTCATTGTTAAATTTTAACTTGATTCCATACTCCCATACAAAAAGTTTAAGTGTAATGGGAGGTTGCGTGGGAAAATGAAGGAGGAGTGGGTGGAAAATTTTACCTTGCATAAAATTAATATTGCAATTGATAAAAAATATGTATCTCTTGACAGGAAAAAAAATCCTCCGTTCTGAAGGGAGATACGGTGCGCGGACACAAGCACCGTGTCCGCGCGGTTTTAGGTGTATATATTTATGTATCTTAATTTGCTTGTTTTTTGTTTTTCTGATAATCCTAAAAATTTTACATTTTCCTTGTTCCATAAAATTAATATTGCAATTGATAAAAGAATATGTATCTCTTGGCAGGAAAGAAAAAGAAAATCCTCTGTTCTGAACAGAAACACGGTGCACGGACACGAGCACCGTGTCGGCGCGGTGTCTGGACATGACGTGGACACAGTGCCCATGTTCGCGCACCATGCTTTCGTTCAGAACGGATGATTTTAAATTTTTTAAATTTTAACTTTCTAGGTGTATATATTTATGTATCTAAATGTTCATTGTTAAATTTTAACTTGATTCCATACTCCCATACAAAAAGTTTAAGTGTAATGGGAGGTTGCGTGGGAAAATGGAGGAGGAGTGGGTGGAAAATTTTACCTTGCATAAAATCAATATTGCAATTGATAAAAAATATGTATCTCTTGACAGGAAAAAAAATCCTCCGTTCTGAAGGGAGATACTGTGCGTGGACACAAGCACCGTGTCCGCGCGGTGTCCGGACACGACGTGGACGCGGTGCCCATGTCCGCGCACCTTGCCTCCGTTCAGAACTGATGATTTTTATTTATTATTATTTAGTTTCAACTTTCTAGGTGTATATATTTATGTATCTAAATGTTCATTGCTAAATTTTAACCTAATTCCATACACCCATACAAAACCCATATTACAGTTTAAGTGCAATACGAGGTTGCATGTGAAAATGGAGGAGTGGGTGGTTGCGTGAGATAATGGAGAAACATGAATGGCGGTGTTGAAAATTTTGACGAATTTCAGGAAATTTAAAAAAGGGGGGTGGGGTTACGACGATTGGAAATGGCGACAAGTGTCCGCCTGTTTTACTTTGACTCTTTTAATATATAGTGATGTGTTAAAAATAACTAAATAAAACTTAAGATAAAAACATATCATATCAACCTTGCGCATAAATTATACTAATTAATATAATATACTGGTTTTTTTCGTTGATGTTATTTATTTATTTTATTTTTACTTATATATCGGCAAAATTACTATCAATTTAATCGAATTTATTAAATTGATTTTTAGTAATTAGTAACAGATTTTGATGAAATAAATTACAGAAAGAATATTCAATGAAAGATTTCTTTTATTCTTATTGAATTGAAAAATTAAACTTTATGAGCTTGAACGGAATCTAAAAAGAGCGAATAAATTTGGTAATTTATGAATTTTATATATTAATATCTTCACCAATTACCATTAGTACATATTTTGGTCTTTAGAAAATATTGCTATAATTAGTTGAAGATTTCAATCCTACTGGGATTTGAACAGATCAAGGCGTGAAAGTACAAAACCCTAATAATTGTCTTGTTCCCTCGTTTACCAGCAAAGCCTAAACCCTCTTATATAGTCACTGCCTCGCCTCTCCCAAAGTCACACCCCAGTTTTCTCATCAAAGGTGAGAAGAGGTAAAAAGAATGGAGGTGGAGAAACTGCGCTCTGCTAGTGTTGCTTTACAGAGGATGATGGGTTCTGTTGTTCTTGGAGAAATTTTTGCTGCTCAGAATTCTCTTGTCTTGCTTCTTTTCTTGGTACATTCTGAGATCCTTTTCTCTCTAGCGTTTTAGTAAATGCTGCCATGCGATTGCAGAGGTTCTCTTGATACCTTTTTCTTTTCTTTCTTCAGTTATTAGTTTATTTTATATTTTTACTAATGGGGCTTGGGCTATGCTACTGATTCTTGTTTGTTGGATTCTTTTTGTAATCTTGGAATTTACTTGTGTCTGTTTAGAATGCTGTGTTTGGTTGGTGTGAGATTGAGAAGCGAAGTTGAATCAAAATTCTGTTTATATATTTTCTGATTATCATCTTGCCTAGAATTATGGAGAAAATCTCTTCACCATTTAGAATTAAATTAATGTTTGGTTTAGTTAATTCATCTTGCTTGCATAACTTTGTGAATTTTGGTAGCATTGCATATATAAGTTTCTTTTCTTTTATTCAAGACCGGAGCTCTGCCTAGTGATATTGACGTGTTTCCACATCTATCCGATACAGAGAAGAGGTATAAGAGTTTTTCCTTTTGAGTTTTAATTTCATCTTACATTATTTGTCAGAGAATAGAAAACGAAAGGAAAAACAACTTATCATCAGATTGTCTAACTCCATCTGCAGATTCTTGTATGGCAACCTTGATAAAGCTGCAATGTCTGAGGAAAGCAAAAATTCGGGTGAATGTGTTGATGACGAGGATGATGAGGATGACAAGGATGATGATGACGATAATAATGTTGATGACAGTGATGATGAGGATGATTGTTCTGGAGAAGGGAGCAATATGGATGATGATGATAATGCGGATTCTGATGATGAGGTTCAGGCTAATGGTGATGGAGGCAGTGATGATGATGATGATGATGATGATGAAGAAGAAGAAGAAGAAGAAGAAGAAGAAGATGACGACAACGACGATGAAGATGACGACGACGACAGTGACAGTGACAGTGACGAGGAAGACCACCAACGGCCACCAAAGAAGAAAAAGTGAGAAACATTTTACTAACTTTATTTTTCAGTTAATCAGTTGAAGAATTTACATTTATATGGGGTTTTACTTGTAGCCGGGAGTAACTGTTTTGGTATTTATTTTGAAAATAGAAACATTTCTTATTATTTGGTGATTGTGTAACCTTGGGAATCTTTTGTTATTTAATTTAGCTTCAATATTTGTCCACCGTATGATGTTGTAGATTGATATTATTTGATGTTCTCTATTTAGAGGATTTCTCATCATCTGTAATTTTTACTCCTCGCTTCGGTCAGTTCTTTAGTGAAGCTCAATTGGAATCATATTATATTTCCTCTCTATTAGAGGACTAAAGTTTTTGAGTTTCAGTAGCATCTATAATTTTTCGAATCCTTTCCTCCAATTTAAAAGGCAACTTGTCTTGCCTTGGCCCTTATGAACTCTGATATGGTTTCATTGGCCTTCGGATTACATATTTCACTAGATTAGTGTAAACCTAGTCATGCAGTATATAGAACCTATGATGTCAGACCCTTCTTTTTAGTCGGTATACCCGTGTCGACACGACACGGTACGGGTATGAAATACGGGTCAGACGCAGCAGATTTCATTCGAAAACGGCCAGGGGCAGAGAAGAAGGAGGAGGAGGCTGCCAGAATCGCCATTTGCAGTCGCGTAGGGAAGGAGGAGGGGTGTTGGACTTGGGCCCTTTTTTGTTACAAGTTTTGGGCCATTTGGGCTTTAAAACATTTTTGTTTTTTTTTTTTGTTTAAAAAAAAATTATCAATTATGGTTGAAGTATATTTACAGTCTTACAGCCTTATTGATTGAATTTATTTATCTTTTCTTCTAATTTTACAGCCTTATTGATTCAGCAAATTACACGATATTTATTATTTCTTAATTATGCTTTTAGTTCTTTTGATCTAAATAAAATCATTTTAGTTTAAAAAAATACCATGATTAATGTTGTTACAAAATTTTAAAAAATTTTAAAATATGATTTTTTTTAGCCAAAATGATTCATAGATAATTATAAAATCAACATAAATAATTTTTTTAGAACAATTTAATAGCATTTTTTGAAAATTAATATTTTTTCAAAACTTGACAAAATATNTTTTTTTTAGCCAAAATGATTCATAGATAATTATAAAATCAACATAAATAATTTTTTTAGAACAATTTAATAGCATTTTTTTGAAATTAATATTTTTTCAAAACTTGACAAAATAGAAATAATCAAATAATATTTTTGATTAATTTTACATATGAAGTTTTTGGTAAAAAAAAAAATTAATTGAAGTTTCACAGACGTACTTCCGTACCCGTGTCCGAAATTTGGAATTTTTTTAGTCATGTCCCCATATACTCCATTTTAAAAAATTAAAGGTTCGACGTTTAAATACGTATTCGTACCCGATATCGGTACCCGAGTCCGAACAACTTGGTGTAGAACAATAGAATATTGAGAAGAATAAATGATGAGATAGAGGAGAGAAGATTTGGAGGGGGGGAAATAATTTGGAATTCAACCTTCAATAGTCTTACATAATTTGAGTCCGAAAAAGTTTGGGGTGGAGGAGATTTATCCCAACGCAGAGTATGCAACTCATTAGACCATAAAAAACTAGCACCCCAGATTGCGTCAATGAATAGAAAATGTTATAAGTTTTCTTTGGAAATTGGGCTAAAGATCTACACAAAACCCTGGAAAAAATTGCTCTCTTGGACAACCGAGGAAGAAGCTTCCACACTTGTTTGCCTTCGCTATTATTCTATATTGCATAAAGCATATGATATTGTGATGTGGGACTTTTTGCCATTGAGAGGTATTGTTCCAATGTGCTCGTTTGTTTGATTGGGGATGGAAATTGAATGTTATCATACGGTTGAAGTCACATCCTCTGGGGTGCCCTTTTTCGTAACACTTTTTACTCTAGAGAAACATATCCTAGTCGGAAATATTTCTAAACATAAACTGGTTCATTTTGAAACCATTTCCATGGTGTTTTGTGACGTTTGTGTGTTCTCACCTCTTACATATCATGTGGTTATCGCATTCATCTGATCTAACCACATAAAATTCACCACGACCCGTCTCCATACCCAAAAATTGGCACCGGTCATTAGCTCATCAAGGTTGCATGTGAAATGCGACAAATCATATACTTTTCTCAGCTAAACCATTCCATTATCCATCAAGAAAAATCAATAAACAATATCACACAAAAGGACGACGACGAACAAAAAACAGCGCTGAGATTGAGAACATTCTCCTTAATCCCACCAAAATTTAAATTCAGTAAGTCCTTAAAATAAAAATTAATGGGGTTATAGGGAAATCAAACTAAACTAATCGTACTGAAAATTTGATCTTAGCTCTCCTATGATAAGATCGCCAATTCACATCACACCATTGCACTAATCATTACAATTATCATCATCATCATCAGCTCATCAAAAATAAAATTCAGATACCAGCTAACTTAATAAATAAAAAAGAGTTGTGAGATGACAGATGGATGATATTCAGAAGTCGAATGACGTTCTTTCCCTCAGCTTTCCTGGGCATATTCATCCCTCAGATCTTAAAAAGAAGTCCACCATGGGTGGCAAAGAAGGGAGCGAACACAAGCGACTCAACTGCCATGAGCTTGATAAGAATGTTGAGTGATGGGCCTGAAGTGTCCTTGAGAGGATCTCCAATGGTGTCACCAATTACAGCTGCTTTGTGTGGTTCGGATCCCTTCGGCCCAAGAGTCCTCGCATGCTCCGAAGCACCAGCCTAATAAAAAAACATAAAAGTAAACTACATTGCTCGACTATGATTATATATGAGAAAAGAACAAACTTTCTCCAGTTTAAGCATGTTATTACCTCAATATACTTCTTGGCATTGTCCCACGCACCACCTGTGTTCGATGCAGATATTGCTATCTGTAGGAAGACAACACGGAAAGCCAAGAGAAAAATCACGATAAAAAACTCAAAAATAAATTATTTTTAATGCATAAAATCACAATAAAAACTAGATGTTAAAACATTCATTGGGAAAGGAAATGGAGTGCCGTTAGGAAACTCGTACCTGTACACCAGAAACAAGAGAACCGGCAAGAACTCCAGAGAGGGTCTCAACTCCAAAGAAGATTCCAACAATTAGAGGTGTAAGCATGACAAGGGCACCAGGGGGAATCATCTCCTTGATGGATGCATCAGTCGAGATCTTCACACAAGTGGCATAATCAGGCTTTGCGTGACCCTCGATCAGACCAGGAATAGTGTTGAACTGCCTACGAACTTCCTCGACCATTTTCAAGGCTGCACTGCCCACACTCTTCATTGTCATGGCAGAGAACCAGTAGGGAAGCATAGCCCCAACGATCAACCCAATGAACACCTTAGGAGTCAAAACATCAACTGTAGAAATTTCTGCCCGACTCACAAAGGCACCAAATAGCGCCAATGACACAAGTGCAGCAGATCCGATGGCAAATCCCTGGGACAAACAAGGATTATAGCTCGACATAAATAGTGCAAATTAAAACTAGGCTATGAAGTAACAGATTTGGCAGAAGGTAACAAGCTATTATATACAATTGTGATGTAGAAGACACGTAAATGGTGGAAACTGTTTCATTTTTCCATGGGGGATATAAGTGCAAACTGTGCCTATGATTTTTCATGTAAAGATAAAAAAGCCAACAATTTGGACACAGATTACGAGGACAAGAATAAAGAAAGAAAAGATGCAAATACCTTTCCAATAGCAGCAGTGGTATTCCCAGCAGCATCAAGGGCATCAGTTCTCTCACGAATCCTGTGACTCATTCCAGCCATCTCAGCAATTCCTCCAGCGTTGTCACTGATGGGACCATAAGCATCAATAGCCAACCCAGTGGCAATTGTGCTAAGCATTCCAAGGGCAGCCACTGCTATACCATACATAGCAGCAAAGGTGAAACTAACAAAAATACTAATTGCAATGGCAAAAATAGGGATGATGACTGATTTGTATCCCAGTGCAAGGCCAAATATGACATTGGTTGCAGCACCAGTTCTGCAGGAATCAGCAACGTCTTGAACAGGGCTGGAGGGCAAAAATGAATAGGATAGAAATCAGATTCTAGCTGATGCTATAAAAAGAACATAGGGATCAAATGACATTGTTGCGTGAAGACATAAAAATAGTTAGGCTCACCTGTAAGCGTTGCTGGTATAATACTCAGTCACAAAACCGATAATAAGTCCAGCCCAGAGCCCGACACACACACACAAGAACAGCTGCCTGTAAAGCCACAATGCGTTAAGGTACCCAAAAAATTAGAGTACTGTGGACTATACATTAATGATGCTTTATTGAATGAAATGAATGCATAAGCAATATGGGAACAAAACTTAAGAACGAAACTTAAGAAACATTATGAGAGATAAAACCCAACAATCCCAGAAAACATGTTTGAGCCTATATTCGAACCATAGCAACCCCTATTTAATAAAGGCTGGTAAAAATGCCAATCACTCTTTCCAACCAAGTTTCAGAACAGGTAATGAGATCAATGAAAAGCAACAATCCAAGAGAACATGAAGATACGGTTGTTAATTTAAGACACTAGATGCATAAAATGTTCTCCACACCTATATCTGGTGCAAATTCAGAGAGCCAAATCAAAGCTTACCAGTTCTTCACAACCTTTTGAGCACCAAAATTGAAAATTGTAAAGGATGATGGCAGGCAAGTCCAGGTAACAATTGCTACTCCCACAGTCATAAGAACGGTGGAGATAATAAGCTGATTTTTCAATGCTGGTTCAATTTCCTTAACAGCCTTGATTTCAAAAAAGTCTGTAGCAAAAAGGGTGGTAATTAAGCAAACAAGGATTCCCATGGAACTAATTAGCAGAGGATAACACATTGAAGTGAAGTCATGAGTCAATCCAAAAGAGGAGATGGAAGCCACCACAAGAGCAGCACATGATGATTCTGCATATGAACCGAAAAGATCAGACCCCATTCCAGCAATATCCCCAACATTATCACCAACGTTATCAGCAATCACCTGCAACAGACAAAAATTAAATCAATTACAACAGATTCCCATGCCAAAGAACGTGACTTCAAGGAAGCATTGTATCTTACAGCTGGATTCCTGGGGTCATCTTCTGGAATGTTCCTTTCAACCTTCCCAACAAGATCAGCACCAACATCAGCAGCCTTGGTGTAAATACCTCCTCCTACTCTCCCAAAAAGAGCCATGGAAGATCCACCGAGACCATAGCCAGTTATTGCCTCGAAGAGGCCTTCCCAGTCGTCACCATAGTACAGCTTGAAGAGATTGATGGTAATGTATAGCACCAAAAGGCCATTTGCAGCTAGGAGAAAACCCATGACTGCTCCAGATCTGAATGCAGTAATGAAAGCTTTCCCGACACCTTTTCTCGCTTCCAGTGTAGTTCTTGCATTTGCATATGTAGCAATTTTCATCCCAAGAAAACCAGAAAGGACTGAAGTGACAGCACCAAGCAAAAAGGATACAGTGCTGAAGATAGCAGTAGCAAGAGCAGGCTTGCACAATTTTTCCTTGTCATAGGTGCAAGGCTGGCTCTTTGTGCTGAAACCCTCCACAGAGCCCAGGAACAAAAAGATGAGAATTGCAAAAGCAACCATGAAAATACCAACATATTGATACTCCGTAAATAAGAAAGATGTTGCACCTGTTACAACCAGAAATAGTAGACTCGGTAACACACAGATATTCATATAACCTAACCTTGTAAGCTAGACAATAGGAAACTGAACTTATTAATAATAATTTGCAGGATAATCACAAAATAACGTAGTACTGAAACATGTTAATAATAATTAAAAAAAATATCAATAATAGGTTTTTCTAAAATCATAATAATATTTCCTTCCACTATGAATTAATGTTTAAACTTCCAATTGTTTTAATACATCATTTTCAATATGAAATAAAAAAATTATTTTTTATTTAAACTAGTGATCATTGGCGCATCAGTCCAACCATTGATGCAGTGACAGGTCAAGCTAGTGACCAAATCGGGTTTAATAGCTATGGTCACACCAACACTTCACTGCCAAATTTGTCCAGGATTAGGAGCCAAATATGCTGAGCTTAATAAGTAAAGATTAATTAATTTAATTTTACTTATTTCCAATTTTTTTGATACAAAAATTACATATTACTATTGGTAAACTTTTAAAGATGCTCTCAGAACAAAAATAACATCAATATCTAAAATTATAAATAACTAAAGATAATAGACAACATGCCATTCCCACCGACAGAAATAAAATAATAAGGCTAAATAACAGATGCTACAAAAAGAAACACCATCCTTCACGTGCAATGAACACTTTAATTATTCTTACTCTTCGATTGAGACAATTATTATATGATAATAGAGACGGAAACATCATGTCGATGATAAATCACCTCCCCAGCTGTGAGCAGAATGAAGAATATATTACTAATACTGTTCCCAAAATATGGTACAATAAAAAAATAAAGTTGCACTTTAACAAAAAGTGAAAAAAGTAGATCTACCCTCAGTGCCAGCTCATTTCTGTCATTATTACACCCCAACTCTTTGTTGGATACAAAAATACCAAACAATTATGTAGGCCAAAGGACATATTAAAAAACATTTTCGACGCATAAATGCACAGTTTGATATATTAAAAAAAATCCAAACATTCATTGACAAGTCAATCCATCCGTTTTTTTATGGTTTTTGAACCTATTCAAGTGGCAATATTCAAAACCTAACTCCCATCCCCCTTCCCTAGACACAGACAAAGTCCCAAATATTAGGGTCAGGGATGGCATCGGTGTGTCACAAAGAGATTCGCTAAAAATATTTCATTTTTTTGCACAATTCATTTATTTATTTATTTTAAATACAATTTAAATCTAAATTCATATTCATAAAACGTAAAGAGTCCAATTCCTTGGTGGGTCCGAATAGGGCATTTTGCCATCCGATAGATACATAAAAAATAAGAGACAAGGCGGAACCATGCCTGACTCAGACGGGAAATCCAAAACCCATTCCAGATGGAAATGGTACATTTTTTTCTTCAACTGTGGGCTCGAGCTTATTTTGAGATCTCACTTTTTGTTTCACAAGCCAATTCGTTTCATCGTGGATATATTATTTTTTAGCTTACTTTATTAATTTCTTTAAAATATTGATATATTATTGAAAATATTTTGTTACTTCTCTTTTAAAAAAGAGTCCACTCGATGAGGCCCAGGAGCCACAGTACCGAGTCAAATCTAGGATTTAAAGACGAACTCGCCACCACTCCACTTTGCTATCCCATATACAAGTAAAAGATGAGAGCGATGCAGGACGAATTTCCCGCCGGAATATCCCAAACCCATTGAGCACAGAAACCAGACATTTTGTCATCCCTAGACCCTATTGTGTGAGGAGAAAGATATTTGGAGCCGTTATTTCAATCAATAGCTTAGTCAGATAAAAAAATGTTTACAAATCTAATATCGGTAAAAAAAAGTATTATTTTGAAAATTAGTACAGATTCATATAGAGAGACTTCATAATTATTATTAAAAACCATCTACACAAAACAAAGACACTGTATTTGGGAAGGAGTAAATTTAATAGCTAAAGCACAAGAAAAAAATGATTAAGAAATTCACTATTTAATACCAGCTTAATGAATGCTAAAAGCATTCACCGAGCCTCCTCTTACGGATTTAAACTTCGAAAAATATAATAGATATGAATTATATTAACTTCAAATGTGTTTAGAAATATCGAATGCGTACTAATACTAATATACATACTAAAATAAAAGAATAATTTGTGCTGTCACCTACTTGCGTAAAACAGCACTACTCAAAATAAAATCAGATCTGGATTAATTGTAGAGAGATCTGGAGAAATGAGTATAAATGCTAACCCTCGGAGATGGCGTTCTGAATTTCGGCGCACTTCGCGACGACGTTATGGTCATTGATTCCTTCCTCTTCCTCGATCAAGTAATCGTTGTATCCATTCTTGCCGTTTTTGCTTCCCATAGACAACGCCGCGTGTTCCTGCGAGACCTTCACACGCGAAACAAGGAACCACTGCACGAGCGAAAACACTAAACCAATAACTGCGCACACCGGGATCGCGATCTCCGTCCCCAGATCTGACAGCAGCGCCGACCCCATTCTCGCCGGAACCTTATCCGGAAAATTGTTAAGTAGAAATAAAAAAATTAAAAGAAAATGGAAGTGAGTCAAAAATTTGGAGAAAAACTGAGTCACGGCTATATGGAGGGTTTGGGAAGTGAGAGTTGAGCGAACATTTATAATACTCGTAGGTATGAATCCCGGGAATTAGGTGGAATTCTTCGGTGTGATAGGACTACGAAAGGTCAAATGGACCTGCAGTTATTCGAAAAATACTGGTGATACCTCACCCATCATACTATCTTTTATAAATGGATGAAGAGTCAAAAAATAAATGAAATTTTTTTTCCCGAGTTAATAAAATTTTGATCCAATTAAATATTTCCACGTCAACTCTTGATAAAAAAAAAAATAAATCGTGATGTATATGTATCATGATCACAATTTTTTTTACCATTTTTTTTTTTACGCAGGAACCCCACAATCGCTACCCGCCAGCGGAGCCCCGACTTTCCCGAATGGGCAGAGGCCCGACCACTGTGAGTGCGCACTAGGTAAACTCTATTCTATATGCAGTAGCCCGCAAACCACACACGAGAGGTAAATCGCACTAGGCAAGTCCGGTGTAACGGACTCGATCGAGGAAGTATTGACAGGTAATTAAACGATTGCTAAGGTCAAACTGACTGAAACCGTCATTTTGGACTTCACCTAAGAATTTTTTGAAATTTTGGTAACTTGCGGGCACAAATCTTTCATTTAGTATCAAATTTTGTCCAAATATTTCATTTGTGCCATCCACGATACCAAATCTTTCAAAATGTCACAGCTGAAATCCAAATCAATGGTTTCTGTTAGTTGACCAAATAATTGATCTTGACAATAATTTTGATTAATTTTAAAAGGTTAAATGGTAACTTTACATTTTTTTAAAATAAAATAAAAAATCAAGTAATTAAAAACGCATTCCATCTTCTTCTTCTCTATCTACCCCACACATACCCACCCCCCAAAACCATCACCACGGCTACCAGGCGGTCCAACCACACCCATCCTACGCGCGGTGCCACCGCCACCTTCATTCCCATCACCTAACAAATCTTCAAACCCTAAATTTTCAAACCCGAAACCCCACCCCCATTTCAAAACCAAACACCAAAAGGTAGTGGCGCTGTCGGCCAAAGCTATCCCGCCCCAACCCATTAACACCGGCCAAAGCTCCTCAAACAAACAAAAAATAAATAAAACCATTTCACGGGCTCGATCTCTTGGAGTGCCCAATTTGATGACCAATTTTGTGAAGGGCTGATTAAAAAATTTGTGACTAGAAAAGCTCCATTTCGTTTTAAATTTCAAGTCCTAATTCCAAAATCAGCATGATATTTGGCTATTCGACTAGAGAATTTGGGGAAGATGGACCTAAAATCGAAGAATTTATTGCTAATTTCAGGAAATTAATTTGTGGAATTTAACATATTTTTATCAGAACCAAATGGGTTGTGAAAACTAGATGAATTTTGGGAATCAATGATGGTTGGGACTTGGGACCTAGTATGTGGGGTGTCCCTTAATCTACCCGTTAATATTTTGGGTCACGAACAAAGGATTTTTAGAATCAGACTAAAAGTTGTTGAGTTGACGACGATGTGAAGGTGAAAGATTGTTACATGCACCAGCTCCAAGCACTAAAGATGTCGAGGTAGATGAAGTTATTAGCATCGACATGGCGGTAGTCATGTTGTTTCCATTAACGAAATGGCCATCTTGGTCTTCCAGAGGCTTTCTTGAACGGTGATGACCTCTATTATTATGTGACGATGGCTGATGGCGCTGATTTGAAGAAAAAAATTGTTGGGTGATGGGAATAAAGGTAGCGATGGAGGAGATGGCACTAGGGGTGATGGTTTTGAGTTGGGGTGGGTATGTGTGTGGTGGATGGAGAAGAAAATGTTGATTTTTGATTTTTAATTTTAATTATTTGATTTTAGTTATTTTATTACAAAAAATATATAAAGTTACCATTTTAACATTTTAAAATTAGTTAAAATTATTGTCAATATTAATTATTTGGTCAACCAATGGTCAAACTAACAAAAACCATCCATTTGGACTTCAACTACAACATTTTGAAATGTTTGGTATTATGGGTAGCAAATGAAATGTTTGGGTGAAGTCTACTACTAAATGAAATGTTTGCTACCACTGCTGCAATTATCCTCAAAAGTCATCGATTGGTTGGTGTCAAGAAAGTTTGATATTTTGTCTATATTTGGTAGAAATTATAATTCAAAGTTTAATTTAAGTTAAAGTGAATAGTTAATTTTAATCACATAATTTATGAGATCCACAATTTTTTAACCAAATATTTAATCAGTTTTATCAATAAATATTAAATATCCGGTTTTAGTCCCTATAAAAGATGGAATTAATTTGTATTTAACATCATTTATTAGAATTTAAAAATAAATAAAAATGAGTTGGTGAATAAGTTGATAGTTTTATAAATCTATTCAAATTCATGAATTGGTTAAAAATTATAATCTTTTAAGATTCATTACAATCTTAATTGGGGACACTACGCAAAATATGTTGATTAAATTAAAATTTTGATAGAGATTGGACATGATCATGGATTTGAGGGAGATGAGGCAAGATAAAAAAAAACAAAAAAAAAATTAAAGAGAGTGAGAATAATTATTCGTGAAAATATATTTCGAATTAAAACCACCACAATTATAAGGTTCGTTAACAAGTAATAAAGTGAATTTTGAGTTAAAGTATCATCTCACGAATATTGATTAATTTAATTTTAATTATCGCGGCCTCAACCGAAACAAAAATAATGTGATGTTTTTGTTTGTGACAAAATTATAATTAAAATACTCCACTTATACAATTATGAATAAGTTGCGAAAGAAGAAGTCAACATCCTGTGAAGCGACAACCATACAAGTGAGGTTGTTTTTTGGAAAACAGAGGCATTAAATTAAATGTAAATTATTCTAAATGTAAATTAATGTATTTAATAAATGACAAACACACTGGGATTCTGAATTCCCATACAATAATCATTTTTAACCCCAAATTTACACTTTGACAACATAATTAAATTTTGACAAATCAATGTTTCTATTTTATTTAATAATATCTTTAGAATAATGTTAAACCTACTTTCATACATGATCCGACTATATTTATATAACAGATGCGAACATAAAAGTGTGCATAAATTTATATGAACATTTAAATATTCACATAGACTATAGTAGTATATTTCTATCCATTATCGGAGCCTATGGCAATTTATATATGCCAAACATATTTTCCTTCTTTTGAATATATAAAATATGTCACTACATTCACACGGTTACCGTGCACAATAATTATGGAGAAAAGAAAATCATATAAATCATTCAACATTTAAAAAAGCATTTTTAGTGTCAAGTATGTAAAACCAAGGATTAAAAATTCATATCACGCGGTTCATCGTTCTCCTAATACAAAGAAAACCAGCACAACATGTTGTGACAAAGAAAACAAAATAAATAATGATAAATTGGCATCACCCAAATAAAACTTGAATGGAATCTTCGAGTCTTGGAATCAATCTTCGTGTTTTGTGTTGTAATGTGTTCTCACTATTTATGGACAGCCATAGGTTTTTAAAAGACACCTCAATATTTGTTTATATAAGAGTTGAAATTATATATGAAAATCAAAATTTTTTCTCCAAAAATGTACCATGCTATAGCATAGTACAAATACATGTTAAAGCACAAATCAACAAATTTCAGCTCCAGAAGGCCTTGCATCACACCATGTGACCGACCACATGGCTAAAGCCTAAAAGAACTGTGTTATAGCATGGTGCAAGCTTCTTTGTGTTTTGGTCCCTGAACTCCGTTTTCTCATTTCGTGATCTCTTTTGTCGCTTCTTCTTCTTCCAATGCTCCATTCATTTGCTCAATTGGTTTTTGACTCTTTCACGTATTCATTCCTTATTTCGAGTCATCCTTAGGATATTTGCAATTTGGTCAACGAACTTTGATTTTTTTCCATTTTAGTCTTTTTACCTGTTTCTCATAGATTCCACCATGTCCACCAATGTTATCCTACAAAACATAATTTATATAGAATTAAGTCATATTTCGATATATTTACCAACACTTGTTCATATTTTATACCATAAATAAGTGTATAAAACGCACTTATCAATAACTAATTATAATTGAATATGCGTTGCACGTCATTCTGAAATACTTTTTAAGTGTTATGAAACTATTTGACCATCCATTTATCATAATGACCTAAATATGAGAGAAATGTAATCATCTGAAAATAAATATTAATTATTGTACATACACGTAAATAGTGAAATGTATACTTGAATGTGAAAATTAGAATTATAAATAAATGTATAAATAAAGATGAATGAAAAATACAGTACATGAATTAATGTTAATTAATTTAAAATTAATACTAAGAAATATATATGTGGTAGTGAATGTTAAATCATTTATACTAAATGAATATAATTTAATTTTGATTAAATGAAACTTAATGCTAATTAACATATATGAATGTGAGTAATGAAGTGGAATCTCGAATGTGAATTCTAATTAATATTAATTAAATGAATGTTCATGTTAATTAATTGAAAATTAATAGTAAGGAATAAGTGCATTAACAATGATTTTGTAGTATCTAATATTTATGACAATTTTCCTTTCTGAAATAATTGAATTGCATTATGACTATAATTGTCTAAAAAAATGATTATCGTTTAATGTGATATTTAATATATCATATATATGGGAGGGAAATAAAGCATAATTTCCTGAATTATTGTTATTCTTTTACGAAGGATGAAGCAATCAATTTCATTCTCCACTAATTTTATCCTTTTCTTTTCCTTCATATGATGCCATAATGATAAGTAAGGTTGTGAGAGGGGGACCCGATTGAATTGAAGTGGTAGTTCACGCTCTTGATTGATTCTCCCTATTTCTCTTTTTTGATTAGTTTCTTTTTTCTGGCCAACTTTCCCATTCTTTTAGTGAAAAATGCTAGTGAAATGTCTTGTCAAATAAAAAGGAAAGAGAATTTTGTCAAGATTAATCTTCACCCACCATGTTGGGTCGAATATTGGATTGAGCCAATTAAATGAAGGACGAGAAAAAAATGAGATATAAATTTTTTCAGTTGATATCATGAAGGTGAAGGTGCATTGTCGACAGTGGACTTGCTAACATCTTAGAGTAACTCTGTTTTTTATAATTTTGTTATTAGGGTTTTCTGGCAACGCCTTTTGAGAGGTTCCTGACGTCTGCTGTGTATTGATTGGCTAATCCGGATAAAATCCTCAATTCGGTCTTACCTTAAAATTTCAGAAAAAGAACGTAATAATAATTCTCTCCTTAACATCCACGTGTTATGTTCTAAATGGATAAAACTAAACAAGGATTAAGAGTGTAATTAGGATAGAGTTGGCAACATTAAACACAGTTAAGAGTTAAGAATGTTAAACCGAAATAGTAAAGTTTGAGGTTTGACGCTTCTTGTACTATGTCGGATGACTGGCATTTTACATTTTTTTTATATTTTTTATTATTACTTAGATAGACTTGTGAATAACATAAAGATTGACTTTTTTCCAAAATAATGATGGAATTTCATACCAATTTGAAAAGTCAATGAGATCCATCATTAATGGATCAACGAATGGGATGCATTCTACAATTAAAGATGGGCGATGCTATATACATCACGGGGGATGATTGTCGTTCACCTAGGTGACAACCACTCATTTGATTCGTTGTCTAATTCATTAAAAACGACGTAGTATTAAAATAACCTATGTGAATCATAAGATCCACCATTATTTAATATGTAAAATTACTCGTCAGTACAAACATTCAAAACGTTAAACAATATTAGAGCATCTCTAAAAGACGTTTTAAACATAAAATGCTCTATATTTTAAAGAGTTTACTTTTAAAATTATGTTTCAGGGATCTTTTTAGATTAACATTTATAATTAAATGTATTTAGGCCCCGTTTGATTCACATTGTTGTAGAATGTGAATGAAAAATAGAGCTGTTATTGGGCCCAACACAAGAGATATCAACAAGGGTCCGTTTGATTCACATTATTATATTCACATTATTATAGAATGAGAATGAAAAATAGAGCCCTTATTGAGTCCCACACAAGAGATAGAAATTTAAAATTGATGATTTGATGTAATGAATAACGGTCATATTTTTCATTTTTATGGATTAGAAATGGATACCAAATAGAGGCTTAAAGTATTTCAATTTTCAATGGACCAAAATAATATAATAATTTAGATGAAAGTTAATAAAAATAAAATATACAAAAAATAATAAGTATGTTTTGAAAGTAATAAAACTAAGTGTTAAATATAATTGCTGCATCATAATTTTATTGGATATTGAATCATAAGATCCACCATTATTTAATATGTAAAATTACTTGTCAGTACAAACATTCAAAACATTAAACAATGTTAGAGCATCTCTAAAAGACGTTTTAAACATAAAATGCTCTATATTTTAAAGAGTTTACTTTTAAAATTATGTTTCAGGAATCTTTTTAGATTAACATTTATAATTAAATGTATTTAGACCTTGTTTGATTCACATTGTTGCAAAATGAGAATGAAAAATAGAGCTGTTATTGGGGCCCACACAAGAGATAGAAATTTAAAATTGATGATTTGATGTGATGGATAACGGTCATATTTTTCATTTTTATGGATTAGAAATGGATACCAAATAGAGGCTTAAAGTATTTCAATTTTCAATGGACAAAAATAATATAATAATTTAGATGAAAGTTAATAAAAATAAAATATACAAAAAATAATAAGTATGTTTTGAAAGTAATTAAACTAAGTGTTAAATATAAATAGTCTGTTGAAATACTTAAAAAAATTTGCTCTCTAAATTGTAGAATATGCTTTTTAAAAATTGATGGTCTATTGAAAATACTCTTAGGGCCTACTTGAGAGTTTTATTTTCATCGATATTGAGTAGCACCGTTTATGAGTGGTTGGAAGAATCGATGCTTGCTAAATTTTTTTGAGCACCGATTTTGAATGATTTAAAAAATCACCCAAAAACAGTATAATTTAATTTTGACCGTTTCTCTCAACTTACTAAATTGACGATTTTTTACCGTTTCACAAATTCTCTTATAATTTTACCTTTATAAATAATTATTTCCACCAAACATATTTTATTTAATAATAACTTGTAAATAAAAATATACTAACTAAAAAATGATTTATAAGCAAAAAAAATTATATTATAATTAAAAAATTACTTATAAGTAAAATAAAAAATTATTTTTGTATAAGAATCTTACTAGCAAGACAAATAAATCACTTATAAAGAATAAAAAGTTACTTATAAGTAAAAAATTCACTTAGGTGTAAAAATTATTTAAAAGTACAAATTAACTTATAGTTATCAAGTTTATATATAACTAAGAATTTTAAGCAATTATTTAACTTTATTTAACTTCATACAAAATCATAAACTCAAAATTTCAGTAGTGACATATATATAACTTTACTTTCAGAAAAAAAAAAAAATTTAGAATCGATAAATAATAAATTTTCAAGTATGGGTTGGACTGTTTTAAAAATCGCTACTAAAATCACTCATAAAATCGGCCAACTCAAGAACGCTCAAAATCAATAATTAAAAAAACGCTAATAACCGGTATGCCAACACTCCAAACCAAGCCCTTAGACGGTGAAGGGGATTTATACAATCCTACATTAACCATATCAAATTGCTTTAAATCAATTGAATTAATTAGAGTAATGAATAAGCATTTAATCAATTTGCTTTCTCATGAACGAGGTGTGGTGGGCTGGGCTAGGGCTCATTGGGACTCGTCTATTGAGGCTGGTTCTCCCCCAATTTTTAAAAATTAAGTAATGTTAAAATCATCTGTGTTTAACGCTAATTTAGATAACAATGCTAGTAATATTAAATTAGAAGTTCAATTAAATAAAAATATATATATTGATATCTAAATTGATGTTCAATACTCCTTAAGCTAGATAGTCCCAAACAAAAATAGACGCTTCAATTGGTTCCATGTGGCTGCTGGATCTTTTTATAATGATTCTAAGCCCCTGCTTGTCCTCTATTGTTTAATTTTTTTTTTCTACATTTTCATTTTTTAATCAGACAATCACACAATAAAAATATACTATATGTAAATTCAAAATTTTTCAGACTTTTTAATTACACATTCTCCAAAAAAATCACCGTTTAAAACAATATTTTTTTCAAAAAATGGCCACCAAAAAGGGGATAAAATTATAAGAATTATAATTTCCTAGCTGCAGGAAAAATGTTCTAGTTGGCTTAAATTGTACGGTGCAGCGGATAATCAATTCCCAGTTTGGCCTTCATTATTTCCATTAAATTATAATTCATTACTCACTCCCTTCTTATCAATCACGCATTCCTTAATAAAATACTATTATACGTAAATTCATTTTTTTTCTTTCTTTTTTTAACCACATATTTTTTAAAAAATTACCATTCGTCTCATTGTGATGTAGAATAATAACGTGGGCCAAATGGGCGATAATAGAGTTGTGGCAGTTGATCATGACAATTGGGCAACGGCCTGCGTGACTTGGACCGAGATTGTTCCAACTGAAATGAAATATATTTTTTTCCTACCAAAAATAGACTACAACAATTTGTTAAAGGATTATGGTGCTAGTTTTCAAGATATTTTTAAATAAAAAATTATCTCGAAGGTAAGAGACCTAGATATTGTATGTTTGAGACTTTCGCTTTAGTTTTTTAATGTATTGATTGAGACTTGGTTTACTTGAAAGGGAAATCAATGCAGGAGATACTGTAGGTAAGAGGCATATTTTTATATTTCGGTTTTGAATTTTCTTCATTGCAAACTAAAAAAAAATGTATAAAAGAACTAAGGGAAGAAGAACTATAGAGCAAAACTAAGTATTCTATGCTAT
This sequence comes from Fraxinus cuspidata, assembly GCA_903798385.1. Classification (NCBI taxonomy): domain Eukaryota; kingdom Viridiplantae; phylum Streptophyta; class Magnoliopsida; order Lamiales; family Oleaceae; genus Fraxinus; species Fraxinus cuspidata. Next base: position 30,102 of record CAIGRP010129618.1, on the reverse strand, counting down.
GTGCACAATTATCGTAGGAACACTAATTCAGGTAAACGCTAGCTCGAATTGATAAAATAGTTTGAATTGTGTTACGTTCTAATTATGTATTTACAACATGAACTTAAAAAATAAATAAGCAAAGATCAGATGATACGAGGGAAGTGGGCAACTGGAAAGGAAATAAAAGCATCTTCAATTCAGCAGCAACCGTTAAGAGTTTTTCAATTCAGCCCTCATGCAAAAAAGGAAAATTTTCAAAATACACCCTACATTTAGGGCTGTATTTGTAATTTGTATACTATATTTCACAAATTTATATTTTGCATTCTGTATTTTGGTTATTGGCAACCAAATCATATTTTACATGTATAAATGAAAATATTTACAAAATTAAGAAAGTTAAAAGAAAGAATCTTTCGAAGATATTCATCATTGATAAAATTTACTAAGAACACAAGGTCTACCTTATATCGAATCAATCTACAAGCCTTGTGCCTAGGTTCACTCTAGTAATGATGCGTTGAACCTTATTCCATATGAAACCGGACATCAGCGTTTGGGGTTTGCTTTAGAATTTTAGGTAACAGTTAAGAGCGTTTTTAAAGTATCGGATTTGCGCATTTATATGCAGATCAAATTTTGACTGATTCTAGTAACGATTTTTAGAACAATAAACTCATGTTTGAGAGTTTATAATTCACGGATTCTGAATAGTTTCATAAAAAATAAAATTACAAATACTTCCTCGGTGAAAATTTCAACAATATTTTACAAAAAATGTATTTTTTTTGCTTATAAGTAAATTTTTTAGCCACAAAGTAATTTTTTTTTTTTTTGCATAAAAATACTTTTTTCAGTTACTGTAATTTTATTTACGAGTTAGTTTTGAAGAAATTATGTTGATTGTAAATTATTATATTATAGTGTAAAAGTAGAAGACAGTACAAAAACTTTCAAAATTCACCGATTGGTGAGTTGAGAAAAACGGTCAAAATTATACCACACCAAATCATCCAAAATTGGTGCACCAAAAAATTAGCGAGTGTTTTTGGACTATTCAAAATCAATTGAAAAAGAAAAAAAACAACTTACTTTAGTGTTTTTAGACCATATTGACATACCAAGTATCGACATCTCATGCCATCACCACCAACGTTTTTAACACCTCCAGCAACTTGCATGTCACAAATAATCTTGAAAAAAGGTCATTAAAGTTTCTTTTTTCAAAGCCAAACCTTACAAGTTCCATCAAGTCCAACCAAAAACTAGTTAACTTTTTTTATGATATTTTTCCCAGTTTTTGAAATTTTTGATAAAATGTCACATTTTTATAGCTGAATATGTCTAATTTGTGAAATTGTACGACATGCAATCGGACAAGAAGTTAAAACCCTAACCTGACCGATCTTAAGATTCTGAAGGCACAATTAATAGATTGATTGCACCTCGTCTGCAAGCTACACTTGAGATCCGACCTAGTGAGCTGAATGCTCAACCTGCTGTGTAGATGTTTGAGGCAAAGTGAGGCAATCGTATTTCGAAACCTAGGATCAGGTATCCCTACCACCCAAGTAATCGTCCTTACCACGGGGAAGAACCAAGAACTAGTCGACCATGGATAATACGTATTGCTAGTCAACTCGAGCTCCTATTTGTCCTAATACTTTGTTAGGGAAAATTGAGCATATTGTGCGTAGATAGATTATCAACTAAAATAATAAATCAAAATATCACGGATACAAGAAGAGTTAGAAAATAAACTCACGCCAATAACGTTATCCTGAAGTCACGTTTTTCCCCTTCGTACAGGTACTTTCAACACTACACGACTCAAAGATAAAAATCCATATAGTTCACAACTAGCTCACATTTTGTAGACACGATCACGTGAAGATAAAGAACAACCTTTATTGATTTGTCAAAAGTACAAGAATATGATATGAAATGTATAGAGAGTATATCTCCCAAGTTGTGTTTCCATGTTGCGTTAACAATAAAATATTCACTCCATTTTACAGCGTAAAATTAACCCCCACAATAATGAGAATTAGTTATAATTTTATATTAAAACTGATATTAAAATAAAAATCGCAATATTAAAATTGGACTTTAATTCTGAAGGGACTTTTATGTTAGATTAGAAACATCCTCATCCACCAAGAAGCCTAGTCCCTCTGCAAATAGTTTAAAGATGGGCTCCTACTGTGGCATGGCCATCTAGGCCCATGGGTTAATTTACGCCCCAAAAGTAGTCCTAATCCATTCGGAACCACACTACAAACAGAATTTGTACAATGTATAATTTGTTGCCTTATTTTCAAATAAAACTTCAATTCTAACGGGAAGAAAATAAAAATTCGAATTAGATATAATATTAAAAAAAAGAAGAAGAAGCTATTAGGAAACTCTTTTGGACGGTTCAGATTCAAAGAAAGCCAAGGCGGTAGGCAAAATCTACGGCGGCAGAGAATGGGTCCATCAATAAATAGGCTGCCTTTAAAAGCTCAAAACCTCAGGAGACAGCACTAAGTCCATTAGGGTTTAGAGTTTCGTTCTTTCTAAGCCCATCTTCTTCTCTTCTCTTCTCTCCCTCCATTAATTTTCCTTCAAAATTAACCGTAAATTGATTAACGATAAACCCTAAACCTTGGTTTTGTGTCGTAAAGATTTTCAGTTCGCCATTGAAGTAAGTTTTCAATTCATCGATGGGATGTTTTTTTACGTTATTATTATTATTATTATTTTTTCACATGTTTTAGCCGCAAGTTATCTCTGTTCTACTGCTTGAAGCCTTGAATCTTATTATAAAGTTGTAATTTTTATTGATTGCTCTGTGGTTTTTGATATATAGATTTTTCTGATTCAAGGAAAATTTAGGAGTTTCTTGTTTATTTAAAAAAAATTCTATTTTGTTGTTTTGATGATATGCTGTATGCGGTATTCTGTGTTGGAATCGTTGTGCCCTGTAAGAAATTTGCAAGTCATATCCAAGTCCCGCATTAGGTCTAGGCTTGTGTTTGTATGTGCATAGGGCTGCTTCCAATTGGTGATGACCCTTTATCGATAACTTGGAGAGGGTCTCTTGCAATTGAAGGCTATGATGGTAAAGTCGCCTAATTGAGTAATCAAGTAATAAGTAATCACGGACATTGGTTGTTATAAGTGGAGTGCTTGTCACTATCATCACATGTGCGCAACGAGGGTTATCTCTAGATGAGTGTCTACTATGACACAACTGATACGTAGCTCACCCTTGAAACAAAACTGAGAAGGGTTGCTTTGAGGTTAATGTTGGGTTTGAGGTTATCCAATTGAGAATATGGGTCTCAACAGATGTTGATTTTGATAAAAAGGGGTATTAATGAAGATCCTAACTGAGTCTGACATTGTTAAGCTTAGGCTTTGCTTTGCTTTGAGCTTGTAAGCTCATTGGGCACCCTGTTTTTGTTTCAAAATCTTGTGCTTAAGACCATTGAGTTCAACCCTATTTTTTTTTGTTCAAAATTTCTTTATTTCTAACAACTTGTGCTCAAGACTGATGATGGAACATTGTCTTAATTGGCATAATTCGATTAACCTTTGTTGTTAGATTTACCATTATTTGAAAGATACATCATTGTGCAATACTTGAAATGTCTAGGGTACTCTTGCAATATGGAAACTATCACTTGGAATCAGAATATGTGTTGCTAAACACGTAGTCAATATTTTTTTATAGATTTAGACAATGGATGGTAGTTTGAGGTACTGATGTGAAGAATTTCTAGCAAGTCAACGTGAAAGTAGTGATCCTATTTATATTCATAGTAAAGTCCATGTCAGTTCTATTTTTTCTTGTACTGTAAATAGATGTTCTTTACCTTTGTGATAGTGATGTCTATTGTTATATCAGTGAACTCCATGTCACTGATGAAGACGTACTTAAATCTGTTGTTTCATTACAGTAGGGTACAGTGTACTTCGGCTTTTATGGTAATGATAAAAGTCATTCGAAGTTACTTTCAATAGTTAATTCAGACTATTATATTCCCGATTGGTGCCCATTATTGGAGATTTTAATTTTTGGAATGGTGTATCTTTGGAGAATAGATGGTTGAAAAAGAAGGAAAAGTTTTTGGTTTTCATGTAATATTATTTTGAATTTAGGCAAGCTGTTGGACCTTACCATGTGACTGCAATGGTACAGACATAAACAGCTAATGTACTTGTGACATCTTGCTGTTTTCTAGCTTTGTTCTATTTTTTATTTATTCATTGGTATTTCCTTTTTTGCCTGTTCCTATTTGTCGATGGAGGTTACTTTAGCTTTATAAGTGCTCAAATGAGGAAGAATGTGCAATTTTTTACATTAACCCCCACCTCCCTTTACGTGCACACACAATAATGATTTTAGCTGCTATTTTTGAAAGTCACTTTTGATATAACATAGAGTTGAAGACTATCTGACAATCTAAAATGTGCATATCTGATCATGGTCATTCTGTTTCCTTTTTGTTTGCAGAATTTATACGATGGATGTCCCTACTAATCACATTGAGAACTCCAATTCAGATCTGCAGCCTAATAAACGCCGAAGAAAGAAGTCCGTTGTCTGGGACCACTTCACAATTGAAACTGTTAATGCTGACTGTATCAGGGCCTTATGTAAGCAATGCAAGAAATCATTTGCTTATATATCAGGCTCAAAATTATCTGGCACCAGTCACCTGAAACGGCATATTTCCTTGGGGATCTGCCCTGTGAGTCGGTGTAAAGAAGAGAAAAATCAACTCGGTATATTCAACCCAGATACCAAATCTGATGTTCCTGAGAATGGTACAGTACGACCAAGAAAGCGCTACCGGGCTAGCCCTGGACCGGCTAGTACCTCTTTTGATCAGGACCTATGCTGTCACGAAATTGCAAAAATGATTATTCAGCATGAATATCCTCTTCACATGGTTGAAGATTCTGGCTTTATTGATTTTGCAAGGTGTCTTCATCCCCATTTTAATACAGTGAGTACCAATACTGTCCAAGAACACATTATAGGAATTTATTTCAGAGAGAAGCAAAACCTTCTGAACCTTGTTACTGGAATTCCAGGACGAGTTAGTCTTACTTTGGATTTGTGGACTTCAGATCAAAGGGTGTCTTACGGAATCCTAACAGGACACTTTATTGGTTGCGACTGGAAACTGCATAGGAGGATCTTCAATGTCGTAATGTTACCATATCCTGATTCAGAAACCGGCTTTATTCACGCCATCGCAGCTTCTCTAAATGATTGGGGTACTGAGAGCAAGCTATTTACTCTCACTCTTGATCAATCCCACGCAAATGAAAATGCGAAGAGAAATCTTAGAGGCCTCCTGTCATTCAAGAACTCCCGTATTCTCAATGGCCAGCTATTAATGAACAGTTGTTATGCTTGTACTCTAACAAGGCTTGCACAGGATGCATTAGGGTTTATTCAGGAAACTGTTCAGAAGGTCCGTGACAGTGTCAAGTATGTGAAGACTTCAGACGCTCGTGAAGAAAGATTCATCAAACTGAAACTACAGCTTCAAGTGCCCAGTACAAAGAACATAATTGTTGATGACCTTACCAAATGGAATACTACATATCACATGTTGATGGCTGCTTCTGAACTAAAGGAAGTATTTTCATGCCTGGATACTTCTGATCCAGATTATAAGAGCACTCTAACAATGGAAGAGTGGAGACAAGTGGAAACTCTTTGCACATACTTGAAGATTTTCTACGAGGCGGCCAACATTCTAACAGCCCCTTTATGTCCGACAACCAACGCATTCTTCCATGAACTGTGGAAAATTCAGCTAGAACTGATGCATGCTGCTATGAGCCCGGATCTCTTTGTCAGCAGCCTTACCAGATCATTGCACGAGAAATTCACTAGGTATTGGGAGGACTGTAACCTAGTCTTGGCAGTTGCTGTAGTTATGGACCCGAGGTTCAAAATGAAGCTCGTGGAATTCAGCTTTTCCAGAATCTATGGTGAGGATGCAGACAATTGGATCAAGATTGTTGATGAAGACGTGCACGAACTTTATCTTGAGTACGTTGTGCAATGCCTTCCTCCACCGACATTTATAGAAGAAGAAAATGAGGCTGTTGCAAAACCAGAGATACCTCAAGAAGAAGGTGGTTTTCCTAATGGTGATACTGGGTTTTCGGATTTTGACATCTATATTTCGGATATAATGAATGGCCAACAGATGAAATCGGAACTTGATCAGTATCTAGAAGAATCTCTTTTACCTCGTGTACAAGATTTTGATGTTCTAGGTTGGTGGAGAGGAAATAGATTGAAATACCCAACTTTGTCGAAAATGGCATGTGATGTATTATCAATTCCAGTATCCACCGTACCTCCATATTCTGTGTTCGATACAAGAACAGGAAAGATGGATAGCTACCGAAGTTCATTAAGACCGACGGTACTTGAGGCTCTTATCTGTGCAAAGGATTGGCTGCAGTATGAACATTCAGAAATGTCATTTGGAATTACAGATGTACCTAGTACAGTTGTGAAAACAGATTTCTGATATAACGAATATTATTTCTTGTAGATGATATCGTTTTGATTATTTTTTAGGCAATGATATTGTTTCCTCGTTATATATTTGTCTAATGAGAAAAATGATTTTTAAGGTACAGGTGAAAAATCGTAGAAGAATTCTTTTTCTATTTTATTAGTTATCTCACTATCAATTGCTGAGCTTGAAGTTATCCCATCGATGTCCACTATGATCTTCCATAGCTCTGACGCTAAAGCCCTTCTATAGGGTTGGTAGGGCTTGTTATGTCCAAAACAGGGTTTTTGATAGAGGATTCTTGAAAGAATTGACGTTTTGTCTTGCGTGGGGTAGGGATTCGAAACTTGAGGCCTCTTCTCATCTAGTTCTTTCGTTACATCAAGAAGAAAGATCATATATGTAACAAATTTCTAGTGAATTTTTTCCTACTTGGACCCGCCATACTTCCTTTTGACTCCTCTTGAGATATAGCGGAAACATTATGTTATGATGGCGAGTGGGGAGTGAAAAGACCCCCGAGAGCTTGTCTAATACTACTAGTACCATAAATGCATCTCCTTTGCCTGCGCCAGAGACTTCTATGCCAACTGGGAATAAAGGCTCTCTTAGAAAGAGAGAATCTCCTATTTTTTTCAAGAAAATAATAATAATCTAGAACTGTTTTGGATTTTCCAAGATATAATAACAAATATAACGGCACGTCAAAATATGTATTTTTATGCAACCGGACCATCATTTAGATCGAGATGCGGACTGCCCTTCAGCTGCTGGTAGGAAATTGAGGCACCGCATTCTTTTCTCTCCCCCTCCCGCTCTCCTGCCTCCTCCGCCTCTTAAATAATTTCCTCTTACTGAGCCTCTATTGCTGCTAATTCGCTACACCAACCACTCTATAATCACCAGCCCCTCTCCTCCCTTTCTTGAACTTCTTTCTTTTCTAGGGAATGATACGGGCTCCATTGCAATACCACTGCCTCCATTCTACCTTGGAGGAATAACAGAGAAGGTGACAGTTTAGCGCAAATGAAGACTTTTAAAATGAAAAAAATTAATTGGTCGGAGTATTTCACCATCACTTAGTAAGAAGAATGCAACGTATTTAACCTTTCTTACAATTGGTACAATGCCTCCTCTGATCTAATCGACATGTAAAGAAGACAACGGCTGAACTTCAATTAAAATTAATCAGTCTCACTATCTTAGTCATCTAGTTTATGATTAGATAACATATATTTTGAAATAATCAGTGACCAAAGAAGTGCTCACAGTTGAAGCATTAAAACATTATATAGAACTAATTCACTCCATAAAACATTTCCTTGTAATTTACTATATGATAAAAAGCATTAGAACAATTACTCTTAATTGAAGTAAAAACGATTCTGTTCCCACATTATACGAGCTAACAGTCAATACATCGGCTGATGAAAGACACATAATTGAAATATCTATCCAAGATGAGATGAAAACTATTGGAGCCATCATCACCTACAAACAATAAAATGCAAAACAACAGAAACAGTGTGAATAAGATTACCAAGAGGCATTCAGTTGGACCCGGGGTCAAGCACAGGAAGCCTGCAATGCAGACTGATCGATTTATCAGTTTGCCTAGTACCAGGAATAAAGAACTGAAAAATCACAGTCAAGCAAGAACCCTGTGGTGCAATTCCATAGAAAGCACAATCTGGCCTTGCCAAACTACATTGTAAACTCTTAAAAAAGTGCTTGACACTAACTTGCACTGTCATTGCATCCCCTCTCTGCACAGCCCTCTCAGTCCTAGTCTGAGCACTCAAATTCCCATCCTCAGGCCGCTCGTCCGCACGCTCACCAATAACCATTAGCTTCCTGAACTCAGCCCCAAGCCTGATCAAAGTAGTCGACATCTGCAAATGCAAATCACCGTACTTACTTATCGAAACCCCCATCACATCTCCCACATGCTTCATCCTATCAACAAAGTTTTGCAACGAATTCAGCTCTGGAACTTTAACTAATGTCTTGGGCATTTCTTGAGCACCATCCAGCGCCATTTGTAGCTCCTGAATATCAGCCCTCGATAAGGGTTTCGATATGGGCACATCCTGTATGACAGCAGATTTACTACCTTTAGTTTCAAACGTCAAAAACGGCATGGGCTGGTTTGAATGCGTGGGCAATTTCTTAACTAACTTTATCTGTAAACGACCAAAATTAAACTCCGGCGGATTATGGGCCTCTCCGGATTCTGCATAAATGGTGAGGATGCTGCGTAGTGCCCGGTGGAGGAGTGAAAGGTCAATGGAAAAGGCAATTTTATCATCGTTTTGGCTAGAAATTCGGTAATCTTCGAAAAGGGCTTCTTTCTTGAACTGGGCTACGGATTGAATTCCATGGCCATCGAGGAGATTGTGGAGGAAAATGGCGTGGTCACGGGTCAAATAGAGATGGGAAACTTTGCCCATTTTGTCTAATGCTGGGAGGATTCTCTTCTCCAGGAGATTTATGCCATTTTCTGTGAGAAATGCTTTGAATTTCATTTTGATGGACGAATTTTTGCTGATTGTGAAAGAAGACCAAGGGTTTTGGAATTGGGAAAAATGGAGGGAAGTGAAATTAATGGCAAACAGCAGTCAAATTAGTTTGGGAGAATTACATAACTGGTCCCTAATTTATTGTTCAAGTAGCATGTTAGACATTAAAGTTTAAAGTTGAGCAAGTTTGGCCAATTGTTTTTCACTATAATTGCAACTCCAGACATGTCTTGTATAGAATTGAAGAAATTTTAATTTATAAAAATTCTGATATGATCCACATATAAGGCCCATTTCATTCAGAATATAGTGAGGCCCAACCCGATCATTGACTGACCTGCTAGTTAGGCCATTTGTTTGTGGATCCAAACACCGACCCAATAAGTATTAATAAGCTCTTACTTAATAATGCATATATTAATATGATCTGACGTGGTTGTAAAAGACTAGCTGTGATGAAAACTATTGCCAAGTATGCATTGCTAGCATGCGTGCCATGTAGACCAGCTCACATCACCTTATATAAATGACAGTCCGCAATATTCTTATTTTGACGTATCAAATTCAACGAGAAGCTCGACATAGGTAGAAGATTAGAAGATATCGTTATTTCATTTCTAACTTCAATCATACTAAATAGATATATCGTTGGACTGTTTAAAATACAATCAATTTTTTTTATCATATTACATCTTTGTTAACGCTTATTGTGTCACTCTATCTGTCACCTACTTTTCGGCAAAGTAACATTATTTTTCTAACTTTAAACATGTTGATTGATCAATTTCTATACATTAGTAATCTTTTTGCAAAGTCAAATTATTTAGCAATAAAATATTAGATTAGACAGCAAAAACCAAGTATCCCTATAGTCATTTGTAAAAATATAATTGAAACCGAAATACCATTATTAGCAATTTTAAGTTCCACAATGAGGACAAAATTATTTATATAATTAAAAATTATATCGATCAATAATAATTTGTCACATAACGTATACTACTTATGTTAAAAAGTACTATGTCAATCATACATTAAATGCTCACTTTAAAACATTTATGAAATGTCAAGAACTACACTTAAAAGTTAATGAGTATTGTGAAATGTAGAAAACTCTCATATTTAAAACGAAATCTCGTTCTAGACAAATAAAGCGTTAGTGTCAAGATAAAATTGTCCAAATGTCGATAACAGGTTTTTAAATGTGGAAAATGTCATGAAATGTCAAGAATAATGACTATTAAACACAACTTATCAACAAAAGTAATATTTCAAACCGAGAGTTGTGGAAAGCCTAATCAACTCGCAAATTTGAATGATATTAATTTTTCGAAATAAAATTATATGATTTTTTTATGAAGAATTAGAAGCATATTGTTTTTTAGTGTTAATGACTTTTCTAGTTTGTCTTCTTCATTTTTTTCCAAAATCATTGATCATTACCTAATAGATGATGAAAGTAATATAAATCCATTAAGTATTAGCTAGCATTAAGCTATTTGTCCTTATCGAAATTACTGACAAATTGAAAAAAAAAATGATTTATTTTTCATTAAGGATATAATAGACAATTTGGTATTAAATTTGGACATTTTTGTAAGAGTAATCAAAATTAGATATTTTTCAATTGACCAACATGAAATTGACCCTTTTTTGTAACTTCCCCTCTATCAAATTAGCATGTGATTAATTAAACATTTCTGTTGCTTTATCAAATCATATACCCATAATACGAGGACATGCAAGGTTTGTGGGTCCTTAGGGCTAAAGATCTAATCAAAGCATCACATGTAACGAGATCATTTCATAGATATGTTGTCTGATTTATTTAAACCAAAAAGGGTCGTATCATCAATTCTTTTTTGAGTTTAAAATTCTCAATAAAGTGTCAATGATAAATCAATTTGTCACGCATCTTTTATCTAGAAGAGTTTTATGATTTACCTTGAACATGGATTAGCTCCTAAGTGATATATTTCGAAGTCGAGTTCTTGTAATTTTGATAGATTTCGTCATTTGATTTTAGCTTCAAACTAAGTGTATATTTCCATGACTGTCTAATTGAAAATAAATAAAATAATTAGATTTCTATTTTTTTTTCTCTTCCTACACAAATTATAACAAAGTGATATTGGTCTTTAATGTATATTTTCTTATCGAATTATCTCTTGACAAAGTGATCTCAATTTCACAATACCTTCGTCTTTTGAATTATACCGATCAATTCATTTAATCAAAGTAATAACAATCGATATAATGAATTAGATGGGACTATACAAAAATGAGTTTAATTTTATTGTCTTAAATCACATAAATTTTTATTAACTTGTAATTGCGCTCTAAACAGGCATCTCATTTCATGTTATTTTTCTGTTCAAATTTTTAATTTTTGACACGATAAGAATGTAGAGAAATAAATATTTAAAAAAAATATTTAAACGACATTTTGTACTCCTACGCGTGCCTTCTTTCTATAGGTGACTTGTGTAGGCCCAGGTTAGGTTTGGCCAAGAAACCTAGGCTAGTTCTAGACTCGGGAGCCAATCATTAAGGATTTAGAAACAAAATGGATAAAGAGAGGATAAAATCAAAAGATTGTCGATTTTTACACCTTTTGTTAGACGGAATGTACCTTTAAAAACACGAGTAACGTTTATTGTACTTACATGTTATTCGAATAATATATTAGAAAAATATGTATTGAATCAAATGTTAAATTTTAAATGTTGAAAATGAAACAATTGAATGGTCGATCATTATACTAAATATGCGATCAGTATACTTACGATCATAATTACTAATAACTACTTACGACTACATAATTCGATTTGAAAATAGTGATTTAAATTTTAAAATATAGTTGATAATAGAGATGTATACTAAACCTAGAGAAGGTGGGCTTGTGGAATATAAATGGAGGGGCCTCTCAACGAGTTAATAATCAGGTGATCGTGCTTGACACTACACCACGCGTGCACATAAACAGTGATTCATCCTCTGCATTTTGTCTTTGCGGGTCCATGGATAGGATCATATGAGGATACAATGCAATTAAGCCTTTTCAAAGATAGAGATTTAAGTGTATGTTTGGCAATGCTTATGAGTGCTTATAAACTGATCAAATTTTATTTTTATCTACATATTATGCGGATCGAAACTTTTACATACTTTATAACTAACATTTATTAAGGGTGTGTTTGAGCCATATTATTTTGGAAGAATGTATTCTGAAATAGTAGATTGATGGAGAATGTGTTGTTGAAAAAGAAGGAAAAGTTATTGATGTGATGGAAAATATTATTTTATTGAAAAATGTGTGGTTGAAAATAAGTAGAAGAATGAGAATGAAAATTTTAATGTGTACCAAACATGGGCAAAATAATATTAAAATTCTCTGAGATGATGGCGAGATTTTTAATTTCTATATGAAATGATTTTTAGGGTGTGTTTGAGCCACATTATTTTGGAAGAATGTATTCTGAAATAGTAGATTGATGGAGAATGTGTTGTTGAAAAAGAAGGAAAAGTTATTGATGTGATGGAAAATATTATTTTATTGAAAAATATGTGGTTGAAAATTAGTAGAAGAATGAGAATGAAAAAGTTAATGTGTACCAAACAAGGGCTAAGACTCGCGACTTACAAGTAATTAAAAAAGCTTAGTCAAACAAGCACTACTTCTTCCACTCGAAATTCATTGTTTTGCTAGGAAAACAAAAAATTGATTTATGTGTCAACTCATAGTTATGTAAATTAATTTTTTGATCTGACTATTTTGAAATCACATGTGATGCGACTAGTGTTGTCGTGACAAATAAACAAGTGATGACAAATGAGATGTGTCGAGAGAAAATAAATATTAGTTAATGAAGTTAAGAGTTTATGCGTGCAGACGACAATATGTGACAAATGTAATGTTTCAAACACGTGTAATTATGGAGTCATATTTTACGGTAACATGCTTGGTATGTTGTATTAAAATGTATCCAATTAAAATTGAAAAAATAAAATATTAATGTTATAACTGCAAAAGGAGAGAAAAAGAAAAATTGACATTTAGTTGCATTTAAAATTGAAATTAAGTCGAATGGATATAGGTTGTCAATTAATAGATATTTAAATTGTATGGATCAAGGAAAGAGATAAGAATGTGAACCATGCTTATCTAAAATATAATTCTACTTAAATGGATAGAGATTCTTAATTACATAGAGCGTGATATGTTTCTATCCTTGGATTCCTACGTACAAACGAACGACATTTTTTTATATTTAATCCATGTTTAGTTTGGATTAAAATAAAATTTAAAATTTTAATCAAAATTAATACTTATTTTTAAATATACATTTCATGGAATTTGTAACTTTTCAATCATACATTTTATCAAAATATAATAAAAGTCATATTTAATCTACACCAAACGGGATCTTATATTTTTCCAAAATTATTCCAAGCATTAAAAAAATACGAAGAAGACACTTTTAATATAGCAGAACAAGTGAAAGTTAACTCTCTTGCCCTTTAATTATGTTAGCATTTCAGCGTACAAATAAGTTGCAAGGGTATAATTTATCATAGTTAAATATAAGTCAATCAAAGTGAATCAATAAAGTTAGAGGGGATTATTTTCTCTAAAGTTAAAGGTGTTCAACCAACTATATTCCAATTAATTAATAATTGAGTGAGAATCAATAAATTGTTCTTCACGTGTGAATAAGTAAAGTCTCGTTGTTCATGAATGCAGTCAATAATCAATTCTTCACATGTAAAAAAGTAAAGCCTCGTTGCTCACGCGTTCGTGATGAAAAATGAGTAATGTTATATGTATAAATCGAAGATGATATCCAAACATTTAATTGATATTATATTACCATTTTATCCCATGTCATATGGGAACGATCCTCACTTTATATATATATATATATATATATAATATTATTTACGAAAAATTGAACCTAATATTAAAATAATAATTAAATAGTTGGATTCGAAGTTTAAGGCCAATGGCAATGAATGACAATAGTCAATGGATTAGCATGCTTGGGAGCCAAAAAGAAGAATGGTGTTCAGCTTTAAAGGAGACCGGGGAGTAGATGCTAGCACATCACACCGTCCTCTTACAAAAAAGTAAATAATACTGTATATCTTTATTGATGTATGATTTAAAATTGAAGCAAATACTTTGGCTTCTATATTTACGTGACAATGGGTCAACGTCTATTGTTGAACGAATATAATTGTTTCAATTGCATTAGGTAATGTGGTAGTGATCCCGCTGCTACATAGACTGAGATCATCTCCAATAGTAATGAATAACGCTAGTAAATCAATAAGGAATGTTATCGTGATTCGTGAGAATGTAATGAGATTTAGATATATCATGATCCACGTAAAAGAAAAAAACTATTATGAGTTATAAGAACAAATATTTTTCCTCATTCTATTCGATCAGTTATTAGATCTATTGAAATACCCAAAAAGATCCTATCTTTACCATTAAAAAAATATACTCGTACAACATATGTCACTAAAATTATATTTCTTCTAATTTTTAAAAAACTACGGTATTTTACTCCGTCGATAGGTAAGTTGAGGTGTCCAAATAGGAAATGGGACGATCAATTTGAACTAACTTGTCCGCAACTGAAATCGAATCCGACTAGAGCTGATCCAAAATTGGATCGTGACAAATTTTGGTGCGCCTATATTTTTAAATTTCATTGGCCTACTCCGAAAACTTTTGACATTGTCTTGCTATTCAACCCTAATCTTTCGACCTCGATTGACCTGCTCCCTCATTCTTAAACTCTCTCAACTTGACGAGGCCCACTGTTGAAGGAGAGGCAACCCATGCTCGGTTCAATCTTTTATTTGGACATAGTAGCATCCGAATTATGTAGAATTTTTCTTTCCCTTTTTCTTATAAGCGTGAAATACTCCGTACTTGTGGATGAGATGACATTAAGCCCCCGTTTGGATCCAATCAGAGGTGATCATGAGAGTGCACGAGGCCTCATCATTATAGGAGCACAAAAAAAGTTTGTTATTTGTGTATATATATGTATAATTATATATTCAAAGTATTTATGAACTTTAAAATTTAAAAAATTGATTATTATATTAAGTTAAACGGCACAATGTTTATGAAAAATGAGTTAAAAGATAGACGATTATTATTTAACATTATTGTGTTTCTTATTCCCAATTACATATCATATCGGACATTTTTATTAAAGTAAGTAAAATGATTCAGATGGTTTAGACTCATTCATAGTTAATTTCAATGTGTCTTGCTTAACTATTTTTATTTATGAGTTTTTTTTTTTTATTAATTGTATGCATTTGAATTGGTATGATATCAACTGCATAATATAATAAAGCTAAAAATAATATAATTGATTAGTTATAATTTTCTTAAATAATATCACTCTTTAAATAATGTCAAGGAAAATGAAAAAGAGGAAAAAAAAATTCGTAGGAAGAAATATTTTGATAAAAATGCCACTTTGATAAAAATGCTACTGTAGAGAAGCACAATCACTTGAAGATTATTTCATAACCAATTATTCGTTTTATATAGCAGATCGAGCAATTGGATCACTTGAGCAAATGTTCGATCAATTCAATTCATTATGAAAAAAAATTGAATTTCTATTTTCTTTTGACAAGTAAACGCATCGAATGATGCTGATTTGAAAGCATGTTGTGATCATTTTGACGTTGTTCTAATACATGTGAATTTTTGCGATCTTGATGGCAAATATTTGCTTCAAGAATTAAAAATTTTGCAACATCTTCTACTAAAAGAAACAAAAGACAGTTTTATATTTAACTTATTTGAAATATCAAAAGAAACAAAGACAACTTTCGATACAACGATTTATTTGAAAAGATTGAATCACTTTTCGAATACATTTATTACTTATAGAGTATTACTGACAATTAATGTAATTGTTGCATTTGTCGATAGAATTTTTTTCAAAATTGAAATTATTAAAATCTTATTTACAATGAACCATATTATAAGAACGAGTGAATGGTCTAGTTTTGAAATCTATTGAACAAGATTTGCTAGACTTCTAAAAATGCGAGAAGAAATATTTTTACGTGATTTGTTGTATTTCAAAGTTTACACGTGATATTTGATGTTTCTGATTTCAAGATTTTCTCATATGGAACTGCACAAAAAGTTTAGGAGCTTGGATGATTGTCGATGACATGAATTTCGATAAAGTTTGGAGGGTGCTTTTGAACTTTATTTGTTCTTTTCTTGTTCACAACATTTTAAAAAATAAACATTATTTAAATATCATAATTTTGCGATGATATAATATTACTAAATATATATATATATTTTTAATTTCATCAAAGGGGCATCATTTTAAAAGGTCATACATGACATCCAAAATTTTAGAATCGGCCACGACTCCCATTATTTGGTGTTATTAAAAAGAAAGAAAGAAATATACATTATAAATTTAACGGGACCAAACATTCAATAAATGAGGCCACCGTGCAGGGAAGTTCGTCCATATTCCTTTACATGCATGTCCTAGGCCACCATACCCCATTAATTGCTTCTCCGCTCCACACACAAAACACACTCAAGACACGGCATTTATTACGTATAATGCTCAAGTACACAACCTTTTGTATGTTCGTTTTTTAACACATTTTTTTAAAGATTACATTGTTGGTCCTCATCTAATTGCTCTAACAGTGATCTGGTCCCTAGTTAAAAAAGAGAAAATTGATCATCAAACTTTTGAAAGACCGTAGTTGTAAAATCAGTGTCTATTGAATGAAATCGTCCAAATTTCTTATTAACTTAGTTTGGTACCTAAAAATTTAATATAAAACATGTTTTTATCACATGTTTTTATCAAAATCATGTAATAATTTAACGAATATTGTGACAGTTTTACAAGGTGAACTTGTTTTTAGAACAATAAAAGGGGGACCAAATATGCAAGTTTTTCAATTTTCTTTCGCGAGATCATAATCCTCGACGTTTTAAAATTCAAGCAAAAATATGACAGAGATCATGACCATTCATTTTCAGTGGGCACCAATTTGCTATCTTTGAAAGGTGTATCATCCAATGAGATGTCGCCACCTCGTTGGACTAGGTAAAAAATGGGTACCACCACAATATCCCGGATCTACTGCCACTTCATTGTCTGCCAATCAGGGCCGTGATTGTTGTGAATTACATTAATGCCCTCTCAGGTCTACCGTCATGGACCCCTCGTGGGTTTGGTGCTACGCTGATCACGTAATATGATGGGCCATCTAAATCTTGGCCAGTTGATTGAATTGCATCATGATGTTCAGTTTTGTTTGTTTCCCCACACACACACACGTGTGTGTGTGTGTGTGAAAGTATAAATATATTTGTGAAAGTATTATTCTAAAAAATAACAAAATTATTCATTTCAAAACACTCGTACCTACTTCTTAGAAAATAAAGTCGGATTATTTTGTTTGTTCATCGAAGAAATTAAGAAAGTTGAACGATTCAATTGGTTGATGTATTTTCTTGTTATAGGAAAGTAGTTGTGATTGACGAGTCATATGTGGGTCCTTACTTGAATAGAATATATGTCTAAACTTTTTAATTAAAATATAAATTGAAAAATTATCGAGTTTACATGTGAGAATTGTTTGTTGTCAAATGAAAAGCATTGTGTAATTTCTCTGTGATTGGCTATACACTTAACAATAAGCTACTTACGCCAAAAAGGATTTCGATCGAGGCATCGACCTTCTCATGCTACAACTCTAAATTCTAATGGAATGTTCCTCCACTATTCACACAGATTTCAATTTGAGCAAGAGCGATTTTTTGATCAATTAAAAAAATAAAAAGGAGACCCGTCGTTGAGTCTAGCTTGCATAACCATGTTTAAACTAGCATTATGTTGAGGATGTAGTTGGATGGCTCCTTAGTAGGGTACCTAACTTGATTGATCGCTCATGGACCGTTGACAAATCGTTCCAAAAGTGTGGAATTTGTTAAATTATACACCATATTCATTTATTTGATATTACTTGTAAAAGAGAATTGGTAAGGGTAATTTTGAGTTTCCAAATATGACAAGAAATGAGTTTGAAATAAAAAAAATTTATTAGTAAAAAAAATAGTTACTAATTTTAATAAAAGTAAGAAATATTTTCAAAATATGTAACTTTTTTACATTAAAAGTTAAAAAAAAATATTTTTGAAAACGAATCTCTTTAATTGATTTTTTTAAAAAGCTTGATCAAGCATGCTATTAATTTTTATTTTCCAAGGACTAAGATAGGCAAGGAATAACTTTTAATTCAAATTAAGGATCATTCCATGGTTGAGAACAATGATTTGAACAATCAACAAATATCTTTGAAATTTGAATGAATTGTCACATTTTTCAGATCCTAGACGTGGATGGCTAGTTATGATCAAATCCAATTTTCAAGATTTTTAAGTACCTAATCATTTGATTCAAATAAATATAAAGTTATTAGTATTATGAATTCAATAATAACCATAAAAACAGAAAGAAAATGAAAATTAAATTTTTGGATTGTTTGATATAGTATTATTTAATCAAACAATTAAATTAATACCTCACTTTTCATTTGCTACACCACATTATAATTGAAATAAAGATCATGAATTTTTTTTCATTGTTGAACTTATGTCTCAAACTTGTTTACGTACATTTTTATCTTCAGCAATTCATTAATTGACAAATCTTACCTTTGATGATATTTTAATTAATTAAATAAATAAATCATAAAGAGAGTACAAAAAAGCTTATTTGTCCTTATTTTTAAACAGGAAAGAAATAAATACAAAAATTAGAATCTGTCGCATGCTAATAAAATATTTGAATTAAAATCGTCGCTAGGACAAGAAATACTTATTAGTTGAGGAATATTATGAAAAACTTGAAGGTTAATGTAATGATGAGCAAAGAGTGAAAATCTTCATTACAATCGAGATGTTGTGTATTTTGCAATGCGAATATAATTATCCTATTTAACTGTGTATCAAATGTATGTAGTCAAACAAACAAGTCTCCATGTAATGTTAGTTTATGCCGAAATAATGCTGTCTTCCAACACAAAGAATTTTATATCGTACACTCGTAGAGTCCTATGTTGCCTGCAAATCGTAATATTAAATTATTGATGCATATTTCAAGTGGATTACGCCAAATGGACTCATTAGGCACTGTTAAACCTCTAATATTTGGATTGACTATGCACCAATAAACAACACAAAGTTTAACTTTTCATTCAGGAGATAGAACAACCAATAAAGTTTGGTTCTCAATGAATTTATGGTCGACATATCAATATTTTTTTCGCCATCATTGGTTTAACGTTGATCTAAAATTCACTTAGACCCACTTTATGTGAAAAATTGATCCTCTGGGGCATATATGGTTAAAAAGTAAGAAAAAAATTTAGTTTATATGCAAACTTATTTATCGAAAGAATGTGTAGTTAAAATTAGTTTGAAGAAAATGAGTTTAAAGAACGATGTTAACACATGTGCTAAATTTTTAATAATGGGCTCTGTTTGAGCTCCATTATTCAAAAAAATTTTTTTCGAAATTTATTTTTGACCACACACTCTTTCAATAAAATAATTTTGTACGTAAATTCAAAATTTTTCTCTATTTTTTACTCTCACATTCTCAAAAAATCACTATAACAAATTATTTTTTTTTCGAAATTTATTTTTGACAACGGATTCTTTCAATAAAATAATTTTGCACATAAATTCAAAATTTATTTCTATTTTTTACTCACATTCTCTAAAAATCACTATAACAAATTTTATCTTTCGAATAAAATGGGGTTAAACAAATCTATAAATATCGTATGTTAATTTTGTGTGCTCTCTTCTACTTATTCAATCAAGATCCCCTAAACAATTGCATATCTACACAAAACATATCACAATTAATCAAATCACGAATAACTTAATCTATCTTTCATCTACATGTTTGGAAAGCGATTTTTTTTTTAATAAACTCTTTTGATCAAACATAATTCTTATATACACATAACGACTCCAATTACTACCACTAACATATTTTTCACACATTCCAATCACAACTTATAATCACATAACAAACGTCACTTAAGTTCTCTCCTTTTTTTCCTTTGCCTAGATTGATTTTGCTAAAAATCACATTTTTAATAGATTTTGACTTTGATAAAGTTGATGAAATGCACAAATAAAAGTGATAAAATTTGTAAATCCCATTAAATGTACAATTAAAAATAATTATTAAATTTGATGTAAATTTTATGAACTTTTAAAAATAAATCAACCTCTATCCAAAGCCTTTAATAAATACGCACTATCAGGTCCATTTAAATATATTATTCAGCCAAACCAATGCACTGCATTGAAGTCCCCGTTAAAGCACGGGATACCAACCCTTTCAGTAAATGCAGAGAGAATTGAGAAGTAAAAAACTGGGTGTATAAATAATAGCACAACCCAGCATTTGGATCTTCCTCAGTGCAGATTTGTCCAATTTTTAAGAAATCCCCACTACCCACTTCGGAAAAAAAAAAAAGAAAACTGAAGAGGAGAAATGTTTGCAGCAGAAAATGGTTTAAGAGGAGACCCAAGATTGAAGGGTATTTCTGATGCAATTACAGTGGTTCCCCACTTCCCAAAACCAGGTATGCTATTCTATTATTAAATAGATGGTAGATGTATGTG
Organism: Fraxinus cuspidata; assembly: GCA_903798385.1. Lineage (NCBI taxonomy): Eukaryota > Viridiplantae > Streptophyta > Magnoliopsida > Lamiales > Oleaceae > Fraxinus > Fraxinus cuspidata. The sequence goes on along the minus strand of CAIGRP010129618.1, from coordinate 9,334 downwards.
TGTGATTTTCCCTTTTTTGGGTAGCGAACACAAACTTTCTGGGCATTTTTTGATGTAATTATTTGAAGAAAATTTTGTGTAATAATGTAGTTGGTATGTTTTTTTTGGTTGCCAGGAATAATGTTCCAGGATATAACAACGTTGGTGTCGAATCCCAAAGCCTTCAAGGACACTATTGATATCTTTGTTGATCGTTACAGGGATATGGACATCTCTGTTGTTGCTGGTATAATTCTAACACCTTAACCTCTAATATGGGATGAAGTGGTTCACTGTGGTACTTACGACACACGTCTGTCTTGAGTTCAAGTGTTGACGCTTAAAATATTGTGCAAGTACGTATGACGAGCATGTTGAGGACACCTAATTTGAATAAATAAGTTTGTCCTCTCTCTAACATTTCAAGCCAAATTTCACGTGATCGAAGATTATGCCCTTTTTTTTTTGTTGACTTTTTCAATAGTCTTTTTAATGACCTTAAAAGAGAAAAGGGAGTTCAAAAAGTTTAGGCAAAAAGAGAATTTGAGTTTTTACACATTGCTCGAGTGGAGGGTTCTTGAATTGTAATTGGTTGCCACTTTTGATAAACCAAAATTACTTAACTTGCTGTATTGTTTTTTTTAATGCGAATTTGATTATTAATTCACGCTTGATCAAAGTAATAATTTCCTTATTATTTTCTAGGAGTTGAAGCTAGAGGGTTTATGTTTGCTCCTGCTATTGCATTGGCAATCGGTGCAAAATTTATTCCTTTACGTAAACCCCGAAAGCTACCAGGTAAACTTTACCTTTTCGATTTAGAGTAGAGTACAATTATATGATTCTAAGCCCGGTAATTGACTATCAAGTCGTAGCCCTTCTTATTCTGGTTGGCCTCTCGGCAAAAAAAAATGTTTTAGTGTGCGATAAAAATGGTTACTTCCTGACCTATTCCCACTAATCCTATTCCTTGGGGACTGTTTTGGGCTATAGACGAGTTATTGGTGCAATTCAGAGGAGTTTATTTGGTTAAGAATGTAGCAGTAACACTGTTTCTTGTTTTCTTTTTTGTGCCGATTTCTATAACTCATAAAAGCACCTGAACTAAGAGATTGACCAAATTTTTAGTTGGCGTGTATTTGTTGAAGTATCAATTTCTTTCATTTATTATTGGGTCGCAGTTTTTATATTTTACAGAACTAGAGAGCAACGGTTTGTTCTGCTTAGATTCTGATACCTTATACCTGCGAATAACTAAAGGAGGAAAAGTGGAGGGTTGTAAGAAGAAGCTTTGTGAGAGCATACATGCTGAAGCTTAAAAGGAAATTTAACTTTTGTATCTATTTATGTTTCAATTATTTCAAAAACCATTAAGATCATACTCTTACATAACCAGAACCATTTAGGGCATCCCACTTTTTAAAATAACGAATTTATGTCCAGGTGAAGTTATTTCTGAAGCTTACGAGCTTGAATATGGTAAAGATTGTTTGGAGATGCATGTTGGGGCTGTTCAGCATGGAGAACGAGCGTTAATAATTGATGATTTAGTGGCCACAGGAGGAACACTGTCTGCAGCCACAAGGCTTTTAGGTAAGTTCCTGAAGTTGTTTCATTATCCCATTAAATTCTTCACACGAAATATTACAGTAGCAGCATTTTTGAAAAATTAAGATTTTGTACTGAAATTCTTAAAAAGGAGAAGAAGTAACTATCAGAAAGCCTCAGACATATTTAGCAAAAAAGGTCACAGAAATAACTTTTAAGCTTATCCAAACATGCTTTGTACTCAGAACTGACGTTTCTTTTGCGCTTTTGTTCTTCAGAAAGAGTTGGTGCTGAGGTCGTTGAATGTGCATGTGTTATCGGATTGCCAGAGGTCAAGGTAATTCAAATTCTACTACTCAGATTGCTCCTCATTTTTACGGAATAATTTACAAGTCATTGATCTGAAGTACTTCTTCTCTTCTATCTTTTCATGAAATTGTAATCTGATTTTCCACTTTTGAGTTTATCATCGCCTCAGCATCCTCCATTTGTTGCGGAACAATTCCCTGCGGCTTATGTTTCATAGAAATAGTAATCTGAGAATAGTTTCAATACCCTCCATACTTTCTACGCATCTCATTTTAATTTTTACGACGTCAATTTATTCCTTGGACGCCTAACTCACTTTAAATGTCCAAGTTATAGGGAGGCTTTCTTTATTCTCAAGATTGCGAGAAGTAAAGTAAAAGTTTTACATTCTTAAAACATGCACATATAAGAGTTGTGCATATATGTGCTGAACAATATCAACATTTTTGTTGCACTAATTGAAGCTCGACCTCTCCCCCCCAGAGGTTTAGCTGGGGTAGGATGGTTGACGTCTTGCCGCTGTTTCTCGGGCTTGGGTGACTTGAGGGGGCAGGCCTCACTATTTGCGGTCTTCAATTTGTACTTAGCAACTGGGGAAATGAGTTCATGATATTGGTATCCCTCGTGTTATCGCGAGTGTGTTTGCCTACGATTAACAAACTTAGTATGGGGTTGTTTGAGCCACATTTTTTTTTCAAAAAATACATTTTGCAATAGTGTTACGATGGAGAATGTGTGGTTAAAATATAAAGAAAAATTTTGGGTTTGCGTGTAATATTATTTTATTAATGTGTGGTTGAAATTGGGTCTAATCAATGTAGAAGAATGCATTTTGATGGAAAAAATGGGGCTCAAACAAGAGCTATATAAGTAAATAAGTAAGTTTTAAAATAAATAGATATTTTCTAAAAGCATTATACCTGCTTGGCTGTATTGATTATTGCTAGGGAGAAACCGAAGTTGGCGGGTCAAATCCTAGGGTAACATTTGTCTATCTTAAACACTTCACACCAGAAAAAAAAATGGAGGAAAGAAAAAGGAAAGGTTAAAAACTCAACAAGCTTACAAATTCCACTAGTATATTGCTACTTTCCAGCTGAACAATGTTATGTTTTGGATTCTTTTTCTACCTATTGTAGGCATAGATTTTATATATTTGTTCTAGTTTTCAGTTATTTAACCTCTACTCTAATGATCTTTTCTGCAATGCTTCCGTAACAAAGTATAATGGACCAAATGGCACACAGAAACTTGATTTCCAAACCAAAACTGGAGATCTGACTTCAAACGTCTCAGGTTTCCCCTAGTTTAATACATGCTAATCGAAATCAAAATTCACTGCATGGATCTGACCAGAAAATTAAAATTTCACCCAAAATTTGGCGTTTATAATACTTATAAATTTTTCTTCTTATTAATACACAAATCTGGATGGAGGGTTACCCTTACAAGGTGCTGTTAATGCATGTCAAGAAAAGCTTCAAAATGTTTAACTCGTAACATATTATTTGCGTTTTCTAAGCTGACTTACTTGTTATGATCCTCATTGTGGGTGTCTATTTTATTTTTCTACTCGCCTTTATGGATATAAATTTTATGTTCTGTTCTCTCATTTTGCCCACACATCCACCAGACAATTCTTTTTGCAACTGTAGCTATTATACGTTTTTGGTGTCTCTTATTTGGCTTGAATTCACTTGTTTAATCTTCTGCAGGGAAGGTGCAGATTGGATGGGAAACCACTATACATGTTGGTGGAACCTCGGCAAATAGAAAATTATACTCTGGTAAATTATACTCTTTCTATTTCCCTTGAGTAATTGCATTACCAAGGTTATTAAATATTATTTGAGTGGATGATCTTTTTATTATTCCGGCGAATTAACCTTCGATCATTGCATACGGTCCCCCACATCCGACTGCTAACCAAGATAGAAGATCACGCACTCATAATGTGTATCCCTTTTATTTTAGTCATCTTATTGTAGATTGGGTGAAAGAGGTGCTACTTTTCTTTTAAAACTTACTATGTTGCATGTCTCAACGTGTAAAATTCTCTGTGCAACATTTAAGTCGAAACCAGTCCCAATCATGTAGTAGTAGTCTCAACTCTCAATTGTACACCTTGAAGCAAAATATCTCCTATATATTATTTATCTGACGGTCACTATGGAGAAAGCTCCTTGTTGGTCTGGAGTGATGGAATATTGTGCTCATGAACTATGAATGCTGAATGCTGATTTTATTCTGTTGCATTATATTTCTTTGATGTGAGTTAGGACACACTGTTTAAGCGAAGATTTTGCACCATTGATTTTCAAACTTTGAATCTATTGGCCAAGTAGCAAGTTGGTTCCCCACCTTGCCTAAGCTAGGGGGATGTTCGAGCCCCATTTTTAGTGTAAAATGCATTTTGGAATAGTAGATTGATAGAGAATATATGGTTAAAAATGAAGTAAAAGTTTTTAAGTTGCGTATAATATTATTTTATTAAAAAATTTGTGGTTGAAAAAAAAAGAAAAAAAAATGTTTGATTGAAAAAAATGGATTTCAAACAAGGGTAGCTTCATAAAGTTGGATTTGTGAGGCCCACACGATGATTTAATGGAATATTTGGATGATTTATACAGTTAGAGACTGATTGGATTAAAAATAATTAAATATCAAGGATCAACTTGCTATTGGATAATAGATTGGAAAGGTGCAATTTTCACATATACAAAATGTGTGATATCTTCCTGTATAACTTTCTTTCTTTGTCACTTATATCTCGTTCTCGACTCTGTTTTTAGCTGCAGCAACGCTGTTTCGGGAATTCTGGTTAACTAGACGGTGAAATTGCTCCTCCCATAGAGACATCCCAAGCAATTTGAGTTGGTGTAAATTTCGAAGCATGAAGCTTACGTACCGTGCGTATAAAGAGTACTAAGCAGAAGTTACACGAGTGTTGGCTCTTAGGTTTCCTTTATGTATCTTCTCATTCCTTTGGATTAGTTTTGTAGAATATTTGATGTGCGATACAATTCAAGCTTCCTGTGTTTTTAATCATTTTCGAACATAGTGTTTTATCGTTCCAACAATCAAAACGTGAAACAAAATGAAAGTTCAGTGACTAATAAAAACAAAAGAAAAAGTTTGGTGACCAAAGTGAAACAATGACATAACTTTTGAGTGAAAATTTGACTAATTTGCAAATCGAAATAGGATGTGCTAAATTGAAGATGAGTAATAAAATTATAAGAATGTTAAAGTTGATTAATTGAAAAATGATACTTGTACACTTCAAAATCTCACATAGGGAGAGTCCACGCACAGTGTATACCATTATGTGATTGCATCAAATTGTTAACACTTCGGTTCGGAAGTAAGGAAACGAAAATCTACAATGGCACATCCACTTCATTTTTTAAAGGGACGTGCTTGGTGTATATATATGCCAAGAATTTTTCTTTTTTAAAAATCTCCGTTCAATCCCAAATTTGGGGAATCATTCGTCCACGCGTATCTTCATCGCGTGTAAAACACCCCACCGCCTCCTTTTAGCATCACCACCACTTGTACAAATATCCAATAGAACCTACAAACTATCCCTATCCAAAGCAAAGCAAAGGACCAAAAGGTGTTCCCTAAGAAAAGCTTGGAATTTCGAAAGCACCGTCCAAACCCTAATCGTAATTCCTTATTTGTTCATTTGATTCAATTCAGTCAGGGAAAGAAGAGAACTGGAAAGAGGGATTCGTTAATTTGTTCATCTGTATCAGATTTGAATAATTTTAATAATGTCTGCAATAGTGTGCGGGAAGAGATCTTTCTTCGAAGAGATACTAACAACGTCATCGCCGGTGTCGGGATCACTGCCGGTTTCCAAGAAACGTTGCTGCTCATCCGCCACCTCCCCGGTTCAGTCTCCTACTTGCCGCCGAGGAGTCTTATCGATCAACTCAAGTCTTTGTTTCCTGATATGGATAGTGAGGTTAGTTCACCCTCAATTAATTTTTTTTCTCCCAGTTTTTCGCATTTCCTTTAGGATTTTATTGTGGTAATGGGATGACACGGGATTTTTTTTTCTTGTGTATTCTAGATTGACAAAAAAAAAGTTTTGACTTTTGTTTAATTAAAATTGCCATACAATTTGCAGCTATTCAGTGCCTTTCGTAATTGTTTTTCCGGGTTTTGATAATATTAGAATAAAGCTTCGGTATGTTGTTGCCCTCCTATATTGATGGTGATGAATTATACATAATTATGATGTAATAAGCAGATAATCAAAACATCTATAAAGAAATGAATAAATTGAAGATGCAAATCTCAGGACAACTTTTCTCGAGTTGACTATACCCGTGTTACTGCAAAAGGATATTGGTGAATATATCTGCGTTACTGCAAAAGGATATTGACTTGCAGGGTTTTAAGTTTTAACCTTTTGATTTTTTTAACATATATATATATATTCAGAACACCCTTTTACTTTGTTATTTCTGCTATTCTGTTCGAAATACATACCTTATCATTCCACCCCTTAATGTTTCTTACCTTAGAAAGTTCTGATAACCATAAAACAATCAATAACATCTGAGTATAACTAAAATTGTTTTGCAGCTTCTTGGGAAAGTTTTGGAAGAATCTGGCAATGATTTAGATGCTGCTATCAAGAGCCTGCTGGGGCTTCGTGTTGGATATGCAGAAGGTGCAGAGGACAACTCGAGTTTCGCTGTGGATGTAAATGCAGGTATGAAGAAAGGTACTTATTTATATTGCGTGGATCAAATTAGAGGCAGTAACTGGAAAGGGTTGAGGATCACCCTGCCCCCATGTTTTTATTTATTTATTTATTTTATAATTTTGTTTCATTTTACTCTTCGTTCTTGAAATTTTTTGAACTACTTGAATATAATAGATGTCTCGTGTATATTTATCTCTTTGCTTATACGTGGTAGCATTCAATGTGGAATAATACAGATATATAGTGCATTATCACAAAATGTACTCTCATGCATATTTTATTGCATAGTTCACGTTCACGTTCATATTTTATAGGCTTGGCTTATTCCTGCCCAACTAATATCAGATTTGAAGTATAGATCCCCACAATTACAAAAGAGAGGACTCTAGATGAAACTGGAAATCTAATACAGGCCTTTCAGATTATGAACATGACAAAGTGTCACCTAATAACATACAGTGAGATCAACAACGAGAGTGCGTTAGTGTCCAAAAAAAGGTCCTGGGTGCCTATTCCAAATAAAAAAACATTTTATGTCTTCAGAAAATTTATTAAAATACATTTTCTTTAGCCTGTCAAATAAGAAAGAAAATGCTAAATAGTGAGATGGTGGTTAGAAAATCATAGTGATTTCGTAATTTCTCATCTATAAATGTGCTTTTCCTATTATCTATATCATCCTGGTGGGGTGGTTGTTAGATATGTCTATGATTTCTATGCTTTAGTTGATCTTCCCCTTTTTCTTCTCGCATAAAATCATTTCGTAGCAGTTTTATACTTACAAATAGTTTTAAAAATGTGACATTTTCCTCGATTGTAGACATTATTATTGATGTGCTTGTTTACATCTTGATTTTTCATGCTTAAGGCTCTTCAATACTTATTTAAAACATGTGATCACATACTTCATATAAAATTGACAGGTTTGACACCATCTGTCGGAGATGCAGTTCTTTTGGAGGACTCTCAAGTCCAGAACAATCTACCGGTGGGTGGTGCAGAATGGGTTGAGTTGTTTGTGAAGGAGATGATGAGTGCCACTAGCATAGATGATGCTAGATTCCGCACAACCATAGTGTTGGAAGGTTTGGAGAAATCCATCAGTTCTAGGGTTGGTTCTGAAGCTGCTCAAAATTTTCAGAAGGTTGGTATTTCCAAGTTTACACACCTATTTTTCTTTTAGATCATTAAAGCTGCAAAATGGTTGTGTAACTGTTGATCAGAAATGGTTTTGTTGGCCAACCCATTTAAGGGGAACATGATTTTCTGCTGGTGTTAACATATAACCATTATTGGTTTGTTTGATAGGGAGGATTTGATGGTATTGCGATAGTATTGTGAAACAATATGAAGGAAGAAAAAGAAGCTAAAATTTTGTTTATATTTGAAGTCCAATCCAATATTTTGTACCAAGAATGCATTAGAAGTATATGCTTAATTAAGTTTCTTAGTTTCCAACTTGGGCTGGCCTCTTGATCCTATAGATAGATACATTAGGTTTTATTGTTTGGAATTTATTTTCATTTATATATCTTTTCGAATATAATTTAGTAGTAAAACAGGCCAACGTTGCTTGCTTTTTATTACAAGAATTGCTTCTTTATTTTAGGCCCACTCCGCTGAGTTCTTCCTCGTGTTATTGAGCCCGTTGTTTGGTTTAGATAAAAATCACATTTTTAGTTTGATAGAAGTTGATGAAATGTGTGTTGAAATTAATTATTAACTTCGACTTAGATTTTAATTCACTTTTTAGTTGAACCAAACAGGGGCTAGAGTTTATAAATATTTTTCGTGCTTACCAGGAAAACATGATGCTGAAGGAACAAATTGAGGCACTTCTTCGGGACAATGCCATTCTCAAACGTGCTGTTTCCATCCAGCATGAACGTCAAAAGGAGTATGATGAGAGTAACCAAGAGGTGCAGCAATTGAAGCAGTTGGTGGCTCAATATCAGGAGCAGTTGAGAACTCTTGAGGTAAATACTATAACTTCATAAACTTATTTTGGGACAAGTTAAAGAGCATGTAGGGCTAAGCCCTAAAAAAGATGTAAGCTTGCTCTCTTAGAAGTAAGAAACACTTGCTTTTTATAAAGTGACATTTTGTGCTAAAATTTCTGAAGGTGACTTTGAAAAGAAAAAAAAACCCTGTTTGGGAGAAAATAGTTTAACCTTCACCTATAAAAAAGTGCCACTCCTTGAATAATTTTTTTGGGAAAATCGTTACTTCTTTTTCATAAAGGAACCATTATCTGAATAACTGATTTTGTTTACTTGCAGGTGAACAACTATGCCTTGACATTGCATTTGCGTCAGGCTCAACAGATCGACTCCATTCCGGGACGTTTTCATCCAGATGTTTTTTAATGAAGAATGAAACATAGCTACATAGCTCGGCGAACATATCTTTTTAGTCTCAAGGTTTCTTCAAATGTTGTACGTTATTTATGTTTTGAAAACAAGATGTGCAACATGAAGTATTGTAAGTTGATGCTATTCTTCATCATAAGCAAAACTCTGATTTCATCAAAACGGCGTTCGAGATATTAGTTTGCCTCGAAGTCCTGCGCTTCTCTATTTTGTATTTAGATTCTCAATGGATGAGCTTAGTCTGAGCATTGGATGGGGTGATTTGGGTACGAGTAATGCCCCTTGGTACATGGCATTGAAGCATATTCAAGAAACTCTATTTTTAAAGAGTATATATTCTATTGTTTGGAGAGCATCTATAAATTTAGAGAATTAAAATTTTGAAGTACTCCAACAAACTTTTTAT
>CAIGRP010129594.1:0-13321 GCA_903798385.1 Fraxinus cuspidata | reverse complement strand
CCAACCAACCAACTTAGAAAATATTTTCTAACCAAAATATCAAGAAATTGTTTTCCTCCAAAAGGTGGAAAATTTGAAAAGTTGGAAAATATTTTTTTGAAAAAATTTTGCCTATCAAACACTGCAAAAGTTGGAAAATGAAAATCCGTAAAAAATCAGCCCTATCATTTTTTTCTTTATAACGTGCATCAATCACCCCTGTAATTTTTAATTCATTTGGAATCTATTTATTGTAGAGAAACGTAAACAAGTTATGGGAAACTTCTGTGAGCCTCGTAAGAGGTGCAATTTACCAAACTCACCATGTGAAGGAAGTAGATCCACGAGAAGAGTTGTTGAAATTAAAAGGAAAATTGGCTCCCTAATTTATTGGTTCATTTTAGTCTGCAAATCAATGCTAATATTTTAATTTCGTAAATCATTTTTAACCTATCATTTTTGTCTGCAAATCATATTTTTTTCACTTTCCATCTAATTTGTCGGTGATTGTACAAATGGCCCATAACTAGTAGGTTTTCTGTTCCAATAGTCTCTTACCTTTAAATTTTGTCGCGAACATCCCCAACTTTTCACTATACATGCGCAATTGACCTTTTGAATTATTTTCATTTATAGTTGATAGCTAAAACGTCAATGTTATGATATAAAAGACTAAAATGACACATATTGTAGTTAAATAAATAAGTAAAAAAACTGTAACATAAAAATGAAAAATCAATTCATTTTACCAACCAATTTCCCATAAGAGCGTCTCAAATGCAACCATGGTTAAGGAATTTTTATAAAAATAAAAAATCAGATTAAATCTCATCAACTAAAGAGGAGTTCATGCTCTGTTAATCTTCAATTTTAGATATGGTCATCTTGTTAAATCCCAACAACAAAAAAGATTCACAACTTATAATTACTTAAAAAATAGGACCCACTAATTTTCCTTAAAGTGATTATAAGTTGTGAACCTCTTTTTTGTTATCGGCATTTAGTAAACTGACCCTACTACAAGCTCAAGTTGCAAGTGAAAATTGACCGAGCATGAACTCCTCTTTTGTTCCATCTAATCTCTATCTTATAGAAGCTCCTTATCCATTGTTGCACTTAGTCTTTTTAGAAAGTTTGATTTTTTTAATGGTCAATTGAATGAAAACTATCTAAAAGGATCAATTGCACCTATTAAGTGAAATGTGTAAATGTTTGCACAAAGACTTGAAGGTTAGGAACCATTTGCACCAAAAAGGTTATGCACGTGGCAATCATGTGCATCACTAACGGCAAAGTTAAATAGACAGTGTCAAAACGGATATTTGCACACTAAGTTAAAAGGTTAGGGATGATTTTGCAGTTTTAGAACGTTAGGGATTATTTGCATAATGATCCAATTGTAAATCCTCTTAACAATTATTTTTTAAATAAGTTAAATTAGCATGATACTAGAGAATCCAATTGTAAAGAATTCAAGTGTTCCATATGGCTTAACTATAAGAATTTACAAGTCAAATGTTTGAAAATCACAAATGTGATAAGCATACAAAAGAATTAGTTGAAGATAGCATAGTTTTACATGATTGAGCAAATATTTTTTACAAAATTAAAAAAAAAGAAGAGTGTTGAATACACTTTATGGAAACTTTAATAAGAAGTGTGACAAAATGAAGGATTTTTTAGAGGGGGAAATCTTTTTAATCCATGAGTCGATTTCTCTAGACGAATCCAAAAATAAAGTAGTGTTTCGACTGTATTGTTATTATTATTGTACCAAGTAATCCGACACATTTTGAATGACTCATCGGAAATATGATAACCCTGCCCTAGTAAGAAGGCTAAGTGGTTTATTATAAGTTTATTAAAAGTCGTTTTTTTTTGTCACCAATCCACAGAATATGCTGCTTGGGACCCTTATAAATACGCCCTCCATAAACGTCGAAGTTCAGTTCACTTAACACACACTTTGGGCACAATGGCTCTAGGTTTAGGAAAAGTTCTTGTGCTTTTGGTGCTACTGTCTAGCTCCTTCCCAGTTTTTAGTGATTTCGTTGGTGTTGCCAAGGTACCTATTCCAGTCCACCCGCCTGCACCAGCCCCTGCACCCCACCACAAGGGCCATCACCACCACCACCACCCCACGCCACCCCCAAGTCACCCTCCAGTTAAACCTCCCACTTCACCACCAGTAAAGCCTCCTAGCCACCCTCCAGTTAAGCCTCCCCCTTCACCACCAGTTAAACCTCCCACTTCACCACCAGTAAAGCCTCCTAGCCACCCTCCAGTTAAGCCTCCCCCTTCACCACCAGTCAAGCCTCCCACTCCACCACCAGTCGTTAAGCCTCCCACTCCACCGGTCGTCAAGCCTCCCACTCCACCAGTCAAGCCTCCCACTCCACCAATCAAGCCTCCCACTCCACCAGTCGTTATGCCTCCGAGCCACCCACCGGTGAAGCCTCCTAGCCCCCCACCCACCAGGAAGGCTGTGGCTGTTCAAGGTGTTGTATATTGCAAGTCCTGCAAGTACAGAGGGGTTGGAACCCTCGTTGGAGCCTCTCCACTTGCTGGTTAGTTCACATCTTCTTCTTCACGTCGTACGTTAGTACTCTATAGTACAATGTGCAAAATTTGAAGTTGATTTTTGTGTTATTCTACAGGGGCTGTGGTAAAGCTACAGTGTAACAACACCAAGTGGGGACTCGTTGAGCAAACCAAGACAGACAAGAATGGATTTTTCTTCTTCAAGCCAGCTAAGCTGACAACAGCTGCATTTCACAAGTGCAAGGTGTTTTTAATTTCATCACCATTGGCTACATGCAGTGTCCCAACCAATATGGGCAGTGGAGCCTTTGGTGCCATCTTGATACCCAGCCGCAAGCCACCGGTAAAGCCACTTCCATTTCAACTATTCACAGTTGGGCCATTCGCTTTTGAGCCAGCCAAGAAAGTGCCATGCCACCTCTAGATGCGGGATTTTAGTACTATCTTTGCGTTTGTGATTGTGATTTGTGTATGTTTAAAGTACTGCATGTGTAACAGCTTTCTTTTGGGTCTATGATGTTAGATTTTTACAGCAATAAATAAAAAAAGATTTCAATCATGCTTATCTATTATATATTCGTACCTTTTAAATACGTACACACAAAAATATCAATGAGAGAGAGACTTGCTCTTTATGGCTGGTGGGCTGTATCACTTGAGAGAGACAACAATGCGACTTTTCATGCGGCTAAAATTTGGAGCCTAATCCTCACGTTTCCCCTGTACTGTACCCTATGATTTTAGGGAAAATTACAATAGGGGTCCTCATCTATTGGAAATGTAATAACTAGGAACTTTTTATTTCTTTAGCACTCAAGTCCCCAACCGACAAATTTACCTTTAATTTTAATTCACCTCAAAAATTAATTTGAAAGATTATGTTATCCTTTTCTTTACTTTATCAAAAATAAAAGAAGAGTTATATTTGTACTAAGGGTCAGGTTGCATTTGTAACAAAAATCAAGTTTTTAATTGAATTTGTCAACTAATGACTCAAATTTTTAAAAAATGAAGGTTCAAGGTGGGACTAACTGTAGCTAGATTTTAGGGAAAATTACAATAAGGGGTCCTAATCTATTGAAAATGCAATAACTATGAACTTTTTATTCCTATAGCACTCAAAGTCCCTAATCAACAATTCTACCTTTAATTTTAATCAACCTCAAAATATTATTTTAAAGACTATGTTATCCTTATCTTTACTTAATCAAAATAAAAGAAAAATTATATTCGTAACAAAAATCGAGTTTTTAATTAAACACAAAATGCAAAATTTATCAACTAATGACTCAAATTTTACAAAAATGAAGGTTGAAGACTGGGACTGTCAAAATATTAGGTCTGGAACATAGTTGTTATATTATACTCCCAAAAGAGCAAGATTGAAGAAAATAATTGATAAAAGTAAATAAAATTTGTAAATAGAATTTCTTAATTATTAGACTATTTCTCAAAAGAAGTAAAAGGACATTCAATCATATTTTCTGCTAACGTCGACTTGACAAATTTGTCTTTTACTCTGAAGAAAATTCCTGGAATTTATTATTCACGAAATGGTATCCGATGTAACAACAATGATTGTAGTTTATCTACATCTCGATATGCTTGCGTAGGAGAGTGACAGAGTTAATTTTTGAAAATTAAGAATGGTTAAAAAGTAAATAAAAATATTTATTTATGATAAATAATATTTGGTTAAAAATGAGTGTAAAAATATTTATTTTCAAAAAAGTAACTCCCGCGGAAGGACTAAATATACTACTGCTACCGTATCCGGTGCATAAAAATGTATTATAAGTTTCACTACAATTATTAGTATCAAAATCATGATCAATAACATGATTGCTAATTAATAAAAGGTTAGGAGGGCAAAAAAAAAAAACTCAAATGCCTCTCATGTTTTTAAATAAATAAAAAGTACAAGGTTCAACAAAATATTGTTCCCTCATAGACAAAATGTGCTAAGTTAATTAAAGGTTAATGATAAAAATGCAACAAAAAAAAGTACGACGAGTGCCAAATTGACTAAAAATTGGGGACCTTGATTGGAATTAAAACATGGTGCAGATATTAAAAAAATGTGGCGAATATAAATAGAGTGCCTGTTTGTACTTGCATTTACCTTGTGATCCATTTTCTTAGTCGATTGTCGGGTTACTATTTTGATCCATTTTCGTAGTCGAATGTCGGGTTACTATTTTTGCTTATTTAACGTGATTTTCTCCTACATTGGTTGAGTTAATGAATTCCTTCATCACATAATCTTGCTCCCTATTGTGAGCTATTTAGTCATTAATAGCCTCCTCTTGTATCCAATAAGTAGTAGATAATATAGGCGAATTAACCGCCCAAATAAGCTCTTTCAAGGATGATAGTATTTCCCACATGTTAGATTGTTATGGGCTTTCCACGAAGCATTTTGGTATACTGGACTATTTTTTCCAAGGGCTTATTTGTATTCGAAGCCCATTATTTTGATAACCCATTACTTTGTTCATAAATCCAAGTCAACCCAAAAGTATCCTTATTTTCACGCTTTATAAAAGTGGAAATTACCATGTTGCTAAATTTATTTATTTATTTTTAAAAAGGTACAATTGGAGACATTTATACGAATTCTTTAGGAACCAATTATGCAATATTTCCATTCATATCACACTTGTCCAACTCTGAAAACAAGAAAGTCGATAGTAAAATTTGAAATTTGTTCTATCATGTCCCGCCATCACTTATTTAGTTCTAATTGGCCGCTTCCCCTTCCCATTAACGGTGAGTAGAGTGCAGTTCGATTGATTATTCTAAGAATCGAAACCGTTCATGAAATTTAAACATTTTATAATTGAATCATTTGGTTTCTTGAAATTTATGGAACCGAACCAAAAAAATTGCCAATTCAAAATGTTTGATTCGATTAGAATACTCACCCCAGTAGGCGTAGGATGGTTCAACCTATGTATTTTAGAAATTAGAATCACCTATTAAACTCCCGTAGTTTGTTAATGGAATCATTCGGTCCATGTGCTTTTTGAAATCGAAACCGAAATCTATAGTTTTGATTAGATACTAGTTCGAAAAGTTTGATTCCGATTAAAATATTCATCCATGCTATTCATAACTACTTATAGGAAGTGAAGTCCACGCACATCTGAGCAAATGTGTAGTCGCTTCAGAGGACAACATCAACATAATATTTCTTATTAAACTATTCGAACCTAATTAACTAGTGTTGCAAAATTGAAAATTGAAATTACAAATTTACAATTATTTTCCGAAGTGTGGTCACTTTTCCTTGCACTTCTTACGTTGGTTAAATCAACTCTTCTCTACATCGTCACCTCTGTCGCCGCCACACACACATAGATAGACCTGCAAATTAAAAAACAACCAAAATTCAAGAAAATCAGATAATGATAGCCTCCACCATCACCATCATCTTAGCCACCCTCCGTGCCCATTACTAGACCTGAACCCAATGGATAATGCAAATATGTTAATTACATGTCTTGAGGGTTAAATTCACCAATAACCACCAAACTTTATACTTAGTGTTACTATAATCACTCATTTGATTTTGTTTAACTATGACCACCCAACTTTATATTTAGTGTCACCATAGCCACCCAATTTGATTTTATTTCATCATGACCATCCAATTTCATATAATGTTTCACCATGTTCACCTAATTTCATAAAACATTTCATCATAACCACACAATTTCTTTTCACATTTTCACTAATTTTAAAAAGGGAAAACGGTAACTTTGTATTATATATAAATAAATTTAGAAAAAACAAAAATAAAAGTTTTTTTTTTAATTTGAAAAACGTTTATTTTATAAAAAGTTTTTTATTTTATTTTATTTTATTTTTCTAACTTTTTTTTAAAGTAAATTTTATTAATAAGTTTTTATTTTATTTTTTAATTAATTTTTTTAAAAAATAAGTTTTTATTTTCTTGAGTAAAGTTTTTATTTTAATTTTTTTAAATTTATTTTATATATATAATGCAAAGTTATTTTTTATCTCTTTTAAAATTAATGAAAATGGTGAAAAGAAATTTAGTGATGATGATACAATGTGATATGAAATTGAATGACCGTAGTAAAATAAAATCAAAGTGGATGGCCACTAAGTATAAGTTGGATGCCCATGGTGAAAATAAATTAAATTGAGTGGTTATGACGACACCAACTATAAAGTTGAGTGGCCATTGGTCGATTTAACCCCATGTCTTTATCTTAGTTTTCATATTATAATTATAAAAAAAAAAATCGCGATAATTTAAGTCTTATTTTTCATAATTTTATATGTACAGTTTTAACATGTTAATAGTTCAAACATGTCCTCATAGAAATTGAAACTGAAATTAATAACCATTAATTGGCTGTACAAGAGAAATTAAATGAAAATTTCAATTTTTTACCACACATTTTATGAAATTCACAATTTTTTATCAACTTTTTGAACATAAATTTTATAAACTTTTATCAAAATCTGCAAAAACTTTGTCAACAATTATTAACGCCATGATTTTGAGGATTGAGGTGAGCAATAATGACAAGGCAATTCATAGTGCGTCTCCAACACACTCAAATGCTCTTTTTGACTCCTAGAAAAGAGTAAGAAACCTAATAATAGAAACATGAGAGGAGAAATTGATTTAGTAGATTCTTAACATTTATCCCAGTCGTATATTAGTCTATAACTTGGAAAACTCTCTCAAGCATATTGTTAAATTGTGACATGGTTGGTGGTTTCCTCGTTTTCATCTTGATGAAATCTAGTTTGGTTTAAACAATATGTACCAAGAAGAAGGTTTAATGTAACATTTGGTTTAAACTGTATATTAAAATGCCGAAGGAGCTTAACAATGTTATGTGACCTTTGGGAGATTGGAGGGACATTCTCTTTCACAAGGAGAATCGCATTGAAAGAAAACTAATGGGAAAACAATTCATTTTTTCTTAAATAAATATAAAGATATCAAATCCTTTTCTAACAATTTAACATAGGGAAATATGTTATTGCCTTGATTGCAAATTCATACTTTTCTAACAAGCTAGCAAGCATTTACAAGCCTTGGCTATCATCGTCATTTCTTGGGTTGATGAGCATGTTCGAGTTCTAATAAAAATGTTGACTCAACAGATTAAACATATATGAAAGTGTTATTTATGTAAAGATGAAATCGAACGGCATTGAAACAAGTTGGTAATAGTTTAATTCAATCTTGTTCCTTTTATGTTTCGGAAAAATAAATGTATATTGTAAAATATATAATTTTCTAATCTTACTTTCTTGCTTCTCTATTTGCAAATTCGTACACATTGACTAATAGTTTAGTTAATTATAATATCAAACTGAATCAAATTTTAGTTTTTGAATTAGAAATAGAAATTATACACGAATCTTTTTATTCTCGATTCTAATATATAATACCAACTGAATTTTAACTCAAATTATACCAAATTCATTTGTTCGACATAATTCGATAGGGTTCAAATAATTTCGAAAGAGTTTTAAAAATGATAAATATAATGATACATTCAACATCAAGGATCATTTGTCCATAAGATGGTACTTACGTGGATGGTAGAAATAAATGCTATATCTATATCCGGATTGAATAATTGAATTAGATCAAATCAATAACCTAACACCAACTGATGCTACTTAATAGAGGGACACAATACATTGACTGACAATCAATACTTCCACATTCCTATTAGACTAATTCGAAATGGACCAAATATTTTAGGTAACAATTCACAAATACTTTTAAAATTTTATTAATTTCATGCTTACTATAAACTTTTTTTATTCTCGAAATACTTTTTTATTCTATTCACAAATACATTTAAATAATTTATTAATTTCATACTTAATTCTAAATCTTTTTTATTTTAATTATTATAAAATTCGTAAAATGATTATTGTAAGAATAAAATACTAAATTTTGTAAAATTATGTTACACCGTACTTTATATTCATTACCTTCACCGTCATTGCTACATCCTATCATCCCTTGTAATATTTATCGTTATACCATCACCGCAATCACCAAACCGCCACTGCCACCATTACTACCTACAATCTCTATACACAATCATCAACAACATCACCATATCTGATGCTTGACACAAATCACCACAAAACCCATCTCACCACCAGTCACCATCTTCATCTCTGTCGCTACCACCTCCATATCCCAACAATAGAGGCAAATGAGTAAATTCTTGATTTAGATTATTCACAAATTCCACATAAAAATGCCAAATTTTACAAAGTGTCCCGCTACAAAATATCCCAGCAGATTCACAATACACAAGCACATCCACCATAAAATTGCAATTTTCAAAAAAATTATTGTTCAATTGTTCTCGTTCTTGTAGTATGAATTTGAGGACAGTTGGGACCTACCAACAAAATCAACGCTAACCCAAATCCCCTTGTTTAGGCATTGCATTAAAATAATACTATATGTACATCCTTACTTACCATTTGGATGACATTCATTCCTATGTGAAGGAAATTTGTGAAGTGATATCATAGATGAATTCAAAATTAAGAACATAAATAAATGTGTAAGAAATAGTGAACATGTAATGTGATTTATCACATTATGGCTCGTGCAGAAATTCTAGCTCTTGTTGTTCTTGCAGTATTAGCTTGAATTTTTGTATCTCGTGGCGGTGAAGGTTATGATGATTGCGGCTGTGATGGGAGAGCAAGGGCGTGGTTGTGGGTTTATTTGGGTTAGGAAATGTTGATTTACGGTAACATGGAATTAAAAAGAATAAATAATGCTTATGAAAGTTTAGAAGAACTAGTGTTTTTGAAATTCAATGGGGTGTAGGTGTGTAATTTTCACAATAATTAATCTAACTCCAATATTACAAGCTTGACGAGTCAACCCGATTCAATTTTTTTGACCCTTATCGCTCCCTCTTTCTTGGTGTAGTGATCAGGTTGGTTTTGAAAGAGATATTGCCCTTTGTATTGACCCAACGAAATATTCCGTGTACACGTAGTGTTGCTTGTTTGACAAACGCAGCTTTAAATAGTGGGCTGGTGGTAACGTACGTTGTTGGTGCTATAATTTTCTAGGATAATATCACAGATATTCTTCACCTTTAGGACAACAATAATTCAATACTTAAAAAATTTTGTGGATGTGCAATTGAATATATGTATAGTAAAATTTCAACTTAGAATTTGGCAATAAATTATTTAAATTTTTTATTATGTATACATAATTTAAATATTAGTAAATGCAAACTTATCAATTAAAAATTATATTTATAAACTCATAAACCAAAAAAAGTTAAATTATATTTAATTTTACCAAAGTAAAATTTAACTAAAAATAGTATATATTAGTTGGTTCAAATATTATACACCCTCAAAATTTATTATTAAATGGTGATCGTGTATTGTAATAGAATACTATGTTAATCTAATATAAAATACCTTAATATCTGATATTTAATTGTATTTATATATAACTATTTTTTAAAAATATTTTATTAAAAAGATAAAAAGAGAGTCAATTCGTGGGACCCACAAGCGTATAGACCGAATAGAGCTGAGATAGGGTTTGGGCGTTTAGGGGTTGAGCCACCCCTATTAAAAAATAATAATAAAAAAAATTATGAGTTCACTTTAGAATTATTTTATTGGTTAAAATAAATTTTGAAGAAAAATGAATTTATATTTTAAGGGGCTTAGCTTGGATTACACGAGATTCTATTAATAATTTAAAATTCAGATGAAACGATAATGATGACACTTCCACTTTAACGTATTATACTTTTATCGTTAATTTGTCACAAGAAAATATTTGCAGAGACTGCCAAAAAGAAAGGATAATAGTCTTTCTTGAAAATGTTCAAGAACAGTCACCATCTCCTTATGTCCGTTTGACCCCCAGAACGAGTGCACGTAGTCAAAATCCCGTTTTCCACTTAGAGAAATTCCTGTTACAATCTGTTTTTGTTGAATTTAGGAGCTGTGGTTTTCTCAGTTGTTAGTCTTCCTAAATTCTTGAGGTACTCTGTCTTTTGATACTGTTTGATGATTTTGTTGCGTGTTTCTTTGAATTTTCTTGCTCTCAATATTGTTTTTGTGCCTTTGTTTTTTGAGTTTGAGCACTTCTTTTTTTTTTTTCCCTTTTCTTGCGCTTTCCTTTCCCCAAATTATGTTTTGCAATTGTTCTTTTGGAGGGTTTAAAATTGTTATGACCTAAAGATGTTATGACCTAAAGATTTATCAAGATCTTTTGTGAGTGAATTGAATTGAATTTAGAGATATCTAGTGTTTAGTATATTCTGTCCATAATTTTAGTTATGCACGACGACGATCATGGTTATCTGATAATGATTATGATTATTGGACATTTTTTCGCTGACAAATTGAAAGAATTCTTTGTTTTTTTGTTTCTGGGTGGGTTAAGAGATTATGGTTTAAACAAGTTGAGTTTATCCTGCTGGGGAACCAGCTTATTCATGTTAATTTTCCTTGTTAAATGAAAACTTGAGTTCAAATTCAAGGCTCATTTAGTAAAAACTGAGCAAAATGGTGTGGCTCGAGATTGACTTCGGGTGTGAACGCAATCACACGATTCTTTGATGGGTTCAAGCTCTAGTTGAAACACAAAGCTAATAATAACCAGTTCTATCATTAATTACTTGCACAATTTCTGTATATTTTCACTTCAGTAACTTCGAACCAGAGTTTAATTAAGCATGGAAACTCTAATTTGACATTGCTAAGGTGTAATACTTGTACTTCTTCTGGTTGTAGCATACTTCTCCTATATAACTCAGTTGCTAGGTGAATTGTCTTGACACATGATGATCCACGAATAGGTACTTGCTAGATAAGAAGCTTGCCTACAATTGATTCATCAGGAATAACAATGAACGGCGACGGGCATTCCATGCTTGAAGATCAAAGGGAATCACATACTACTTTTCTTGCGGTGATGTCCTTAAGCTTTGTTAATTTAATTTTTTCACTTTATCAAGGAAAAAATTCCTGAAGTTTGATGTTTGTCCCATAGGTTGTTGATACAGAGAAAAAATTGTTGGCCTCAATCTATTCAAAAGGTCTTTTACACAGTGACACTATAGAGCTATATCACAATGTCCGGGCTGGTTATGAGGAAATCATTTTGAACAATCATCAGTTGGTGGAACTTCAGGAAGTGGAATATCTTTTGTGGAAGCTACATTATAAGCACATTGACGAATTTCGTAAAAGAATGCGCCAACTATCTTCCAATGCAGAGCATGGAAACATTAGACATCTGGAAGGATTCAAGTCATTTCTGTGTGAAGCAGCTGATTTTTATAGGAATTTAATTATTAAACTTAGAAAAAGTTGTGGGCTTCCTGCAAAAGTCTTATTGGATAACAACGACAACCCATTTTTTGTTAAGCCAACAAACAAACATCAATGTGAATATGCATGCCATCGATTTTTAGTTTGTCTTGGGGATCTTGCTCGATACACCGAGCTTATCAAGAAGCCTGATGCCTGTAAGTGGTCAACTGCTGCAACCTACTACCTAGAAGCAACCAGGACCAGGCCAGATAGTGGGAACCCCCATAATCAGGCATATCCCTCTTAATAATTTGTCTTAATTTGCTAGTTTCCATTTCTCAGTTTCTTAAAGTGTTACGCTAATTGCATCAATATTACAAGATTTGCATCTGACTCTAGTGTGTCTGCAGTTGGCATTGTTGGCAACATATGTTGGTGATTCTTTCCTTGCTTTGTACCATTGTATAAGAAGCTTGGCAGTTAAAGAGCCATTTCCTGATGCCTGGAATAATCTCATGCTACTCTTTGAAAAGGTAAAAGGTGATATTTGTACTTCCCCCCTCCCCAAACAGGGGGAAAAAAAAAAAAGAAAAGAAAAGAAAAGAAAAATGAAAGAAAGAAAGGAAAAAAAACTGCATGCACGCACGCACCAGGAAGAAAAAAGAAAAAGTGCTTGAACCAATAATTTAAGTAGAAGATAATCTTGTCCATTCTTGAATTATCGTTCTTAATGTTGAGTCATTGTTTCTTGTGATTTTGCAGAACAGATCATCTCATTTGCATTTACTTTCAAGGGACGTGCACATTGATTTCTTAAATCCATCAGAAAGAGGTTCCTTGCAGAATTCATCACAAGCAGAGTGTGTTCCAGATAGCAGTAACATGGAAGACATGGATAACGTTTCTTCTGGAGAATTAGACATATGGCTCATGTTTGTTAGGATGATAAGCTTCTTTTTAGTAAAATCAAGGTATGCTAAGCAGTGTTTTTGTCTTCTATCATATAATACCATCAGCCTTAAAACAGTTTATTTCCATCCCATATATTTTATGTTTCCCCTTTATGTTGCTTTGGTTCTTGATATTTTATCGTATCTGCTCATTCAGGACATTTTCACTAGCTCTTTATTGCTTAATTGTATGGAGAAAGCCATCTGGGAATGAAATTTCCTATGTCATGACGATTTTCTTGTTTATTGCAGCAAATATGGAATTATATTCAATCCCTTTTATGGTTTTCCTGTAATTTAGTTTTTTTTTTTTAAATTCTAAATCTGACTCCTTTGTCAGCAATAATGCATCCAGTGAAATTCTTGTGATATACAACATATAGCATAACTTCTGATTATAACTATGGCTGCATGAGATCAACACTGTAAGCTGTTAAACAATTCAGAGAAAACACAAAGAAGAAAAAGGAGGAAACTAGGGTTTCATTAATTATACATAATGCAATTGAAATACAAAAGATAATTTA
>CAIGRP010129578.1:0-14306 GCA_903798385.1 Fraxinus cuspidata | reverse complement strand
GCTTGGAATCCAAAAAAGGCTTCAAAAGATGTTACAGTATTTTCCTCTAATCAAACTTCAGTTATTTTATTAATCTAACTAGATTAACTTTCCTAATATGAGACTTATTTGACTGCTAAAAGGAATATCAACCTCCCTAGAATCGCCAACAACATAACTGGAGTCTTGGCCAAAGTTAAGACTATCCAAAAAATTCTGGTAGTTGCGTGGTATCGAACTTTTCCAGGTCGTGTAAACTAAAAAAACTTGTAAGTTCAAAGCTTACCACGAGTGTAATATGGACTCTGAGCTGACTTTGGCAGACTTCATAGGACTATATATGGCAAATTGGCAATGGCGGGCTAACCAATTGCATATTATTATTATTATTTTTATTCTGGCATTAATTAATCTGTTCTCTATCTTCTGCTCATTGTTTTGCTATATAGCTTGTAGGGCACTTTCTCGAGGANGGGCTAACCAATTGCATATTATTATTATTATTTTTATTCTGGCATTAATTAATCTGTTCTCTATCTTCTGCTCATTGTTTTGCTATATAGCTTGTAGGGCACTTTCTCGAGGAGACATGTATAAATCCTACTTTTATTATCAACCATCCAGAGATAATGTCTCCCTTGGCAAAGTGGCATAGATCAAAACCAGGCCTAACTGAACGGTTTGAGTTGTTCATTAACAAGCATGAGGTTTGTGATGGCACAACATATTCTTCTCATCTTCTGTATCTTCTCTTTCTGACGCATCCTTTCTTGCATTTATATGCACAACTTGGCAGCTTTGCAATGCATACACTGAATTGAATGATCCTGTGGTGCAACGCCAGCGTTTTGCTGACCAACTCAAGGTATTCATGATGAAAAATGCATCATAATGGCTTTGTTATCATATTTCTCTAAACTCTGTAACAATGAATGGTTTTCTAAATTTAGTCTCTTGTCGAACTCTACTGAAATTTTTCATGATGAATTCAGGACCGACAGTTGGGTGATGATGAAGCAATGGCCCTGGATGAAACATTCTGTACAGCTCTTGAATATGGATTGCCTCCAACTGGTGGTTGGGGATTTGGTATTGATCGATTTGCAATGATGATGACGGATTCGCAGAACATAAAGGTTCGTGACCTTAAATGTGTCTGACCACTTTGGTCTCTGATGGTTTGGTTGTTTTACATGTTTGTATCTCTTTGATTTACTTGCATTCCAGCTGTTGCATCTCTTATAAAGACAGTTCGAGGGATCTTTTCTCTGTCTTGCATAATTCACATTTTGATTTGAAATAATCCATTCTAAACATCAATTATAATTTGGTGAACAGGAAGTTTTACTCTTTCCCGCCATGAAACCACAGGATGAACCTTCCAAAGACAGGTACAAACTTTACCCTCTACCCTTGTTGCCACCTTTTTGCTGAACATCTTTTTCCTGTTGGTTGATAATGAACAAGATGGTTAAAATTCATTCGGAACCTAATTACAAAGCTTACTGCTCAAATTGTGTCTAATCATAGAAGCAAAGGGATTTGATTTGGGCAGGAAAGCTTGGAACTTCTAGTTGGAAGTATGGTGTAGAAATTAAAATGTGATAGCCTATTCCAAGATTAAAGGAGTTGAGATGGAATCCGGATCCCTAGGCTGACTCTGTTTTTATGTTTGCTAGGCTGTAACAAAGCGGCGTAACCAGATAATTTTCGTAAATGCCCAAGTATACCAAGTTAGTTGAGCCATAAATTCTTTTTAACTCGTATCAGTGTATTTCAACCAAAAATTACAATGAACTCAAAATAGCATAAGCTTACCACCGCTTGAGGAAAAAAGTTGAATACGACTGATTGTCTGCTACTTATGCTACAGTGCCCAAATTAGACAATAAATTGAAATTAGTTAGTTTATTCTTATTCATATTTGGCTTCACCATCTCTTTGTCATCACTAAAAATGCCTGCTACCTCTCCCTGGTATGTTCAAAGGCTCTTTCAATACCTGATTGTATGAAAAACTTTTTGATAGTCACTTGAAGTGTGACATGTTATAATTTTCTTGATTGCAAACAAAATGAAGTGTTAAAATATTGTACAGTGGATACATAAATTTTGCTCATCAATTCTTGTAAAAGTACTACTTCGAATAAAGATGTATTGGTAATGCTGTCTCTGCATGTTTCTCTTCTTCATCATACGAAAGTTCAAGCATTTATAATAATAATATTAATTATATTTTTACGTATGTAATTATTACCGTACTTTTTGCAGCAACAAAAAAGCTCAGGATGAACCTCCGTCTGAAGGTATGCAGTCTAAAATGCTTAGTCAAACTAATGTTTATTCTTAAAAAGCACACGAAGGCATGTTATTTTGTCCTGGTGGTTGATTTTGAGCTGAAATTTCACCTCTTAATTTAGATTACTGTATTTTTTATATGCAGAGCTCAAAAAGAACGTCACGTTGTCTTGAGATTGCTAAACGTAACTGCTGCTGGATGTTCAACATCAGAGAAATAAAATAAAAAAATTAAGCATATCAAATTCTGATGAAACATATTAATCATATAATTTTATCGTGGTTTGATGTTCAGACATCAATTCAGTCAAGCCGATTATTGCAACTCATACATCTATGTGCAGATGCGCGTGCGCTTCCACGAGTTTTAGCCCACGCACAAGTGCGTGTCTGGGCTTGTATAACATTTCCCTATATAGCTGGATATGTTATGAAGGTTTTACTGTTTTTCTTCTGCTGCTGCTGCTTTCTAATTTAGTCGTTTAACCAAAAATTCAATGGCAAAAGTTGTGTACTTGTTTCTGGCATAAGGTGTTTGAATTTCATCTCGTGTTATTTTCATTTACTTACCCCTGTTTGGTTTAACTAAAAAAATTAATTAAAATCTAGAGTCAACTCTGAATCTTAATCATGTTTCATAGGACCATGGCTTTTAAATTTCATATTCTGTCAATTTTTGTTAGAACTTATTAAGAATCTGATTTTAATTTGAAAGTTCCGTTGTCAAATCATAATAAATGTCCCGTTGAAAGTTCTGGCAAAAATCTAAATTTTAGTTGAAAAATAGGGATGGACTTTTGAAATATGAAAGAAAAGTGGAAACAAATGAGTGTTTTTTCTTCCTTTAGAATCATTGTTTGATTCTGCATTCTGGTCAATTTTTTATCATTACAGTTTCCCCAGTGAAATAATTGTGTCATTATCTTAACGGAAGATTTATTTAGATTTTGAGCACGTTAGGGTGCATCGTGCATTCTCATTTACCTGTAAGGAGAAGTCTTTATATTTTTACAAGTCAACTAAGCCCGATTCGACAATTATTATTTCAATTTTTTTTAACGTACTCATTTTCAATTACATTCACACAATAAAATATTATATACATAAATTTAAAATATTTTTTTTTTATTTTTTAACCATATTTTTCAAAAAAATTACTATTTAAAATTTTATTTTACTCAAATAATGGTTGTCAAACATGGGCCAAGAATGCACCCCAAGCATTTAAATATATTTAAGAAATTAATCCTTTGTATAGGGGAAATTGCATAGGGAAATTGTCAGGGAGACAAGTGGTGCATGTGCATTGGCTGGGATAAAACCATTTTTAATCCAAGGTCCAATTAATGCATGCCACCCGTCCCCCTTAATGCAATCTTAACAATTTTTCCCATAGCGAGTTTTTCTTTTCAACTCATTTTCAACCATATACTTTCCCATAAAATAATTTTATACATAAATTTTGCCATTTTTTTTAACAACATTCTCAAAAATAAATAAAAAAATAAATCACCACATTTCCCCTTAAAAATTTGGCTCAAACAGGGGAGCCTTTTCCAAACCTATGTATGACCAGAAGTGAAGTAGTTTAAACTTGACGGCTCTACATTTAAGCTCCAGTTTTTTGAACTCTGAGGATTACATTTAAACAGATACATCTACAAGTTTAAGCAGCTAGCATTTGTTTTCTTTGTCCCGGGTCAATGACCAGGACAAAAAACAGGGTTCTTTTTTATTAGAGTCCTGCCTCAAATTTTCTCCTACGGAACATGGAAAAGTCCCTTCGAATATGGTTAGACATCAAACAAATGAAACGAAAATAATGTACTATTAGCAAAGCTTTTTAAACTTCAATCTGTTCATATGTTCAAGTTGTACGCGTTCGTTTGGAAATTGTAACCTGAACATAAAACTTACATAGGCACTGTGCCTTCTCTGTAATACTGGACAAAGCATAAAAGTTCTTTGCCCGAAAGGGCAATTCCCTAACTGCGACTGCACAAGGTGTAACCAAGCTCAGATCATCACAATGCTGCACCCCTTTAAAGTTTTTCACCTTTGAGTGAAAATGAACCAAGGTTGCTGGTATTTGATACAAGTGGTGGAAATATGTACGTACCAGTACACACCCAAAAACCGTTTCCTTTATTTCAATACTACCAGATATTTCAAGGGCCATTAACTTCAATCTACTCAAACCCCTGTTTCTTGAAGTGCCTTTTGGATCTTACAATCGAGTCCGACTCATGGCAACCTGGTTACATTAGGAGAACCAGAACACCTCTACTGGAAGTCTCTGTAAGGACCTGACCTCCACAAGGACGACACTAACAAATCTATGAATATCAATCACAGCCAGCCCTTTGAACAAAGGTACGACGAATTTTTTTCCAGGAAACACGTGAAAGAATGAAATAAAGAACTTACCAAAGGAGCGTGGGGTTGGGGGAGGGGGGTGTAACTATTTATCATCCACATCTATGAAAAAAACCGAAGTCAATAAAATATCAACAACTGGAACTATTTCCAGTAAAGGCACTAAACCATGTATCAGTCACAGAATTTGGAGATGCTTGAAACTTCTTATTCTTCAACAATATACCACCTTCTGATTCTGGGGAAGGAGGAATTTTTATACTTCTTGACATACTATAGTTATCATTATTCTCTTTAGTCTTCTCAACATCGAACTCCTCCCCACCCCGAATTTCCTTCAGAATATGCAGTACCTCGTCCATTTTAGGTCTCATTTCTTTTTCGAGTTGCAGGCACTGAAAAGCTAACTCTGCTGTTGATGTAGTCATCCTCCTAACTTCAGCATCAAACTCAAATCCGAGAGATGGATCAATTAATTCATTAAACGCCCTTCGTTGGATCTTGTTTAGTGCTAAATTAGCCAAGTTGATTTCATGCCTACTCCTGCTTATATCAACAGCCGGCATTGAGGAAATAAGCTCGATGAGAACAACTCCAAAACTGTAAACATCACTTTTATTGGTTAGCTGGTAAGATTCATGATATTCAGGATCAACATATCCTGGAGTCCCCTGAGGGGCAGTGGAAATATGAGTGGCATCGGTAGGAGAGAGTCTAGAGAGCCCAAAATCAGCAACTTTGACAAAAAAATTGTCATCAAGAAGGATGTTGGTCGTCTTAACATCACGATGTATTATATCAGATGCATGTAAATAAGCCAATGCTTGAGCAGTTTCTATGGCAATGTTCAAGCGAATTGGCCACTTGAGTGGTGCTTCCTTAGCTGTGTCCCCATAAAGATGATCGGCAACTGTGCCATTACGAATGTATTCATAAACAAGTAGGAGTTCACAGCTTTTTGTGGATGTGCATCCATAGAGAGAAACGAGATTACGGTGCCTCAAACAAGTAAGGATTTTAATTTCATTCATGAACTGCTCGACTCGTTTGTAGTTATGCTCATATAGGCGCTTTATTGCAACTTCTCTTCCATCATGAAGTTTGCCTAATTGGATAAGAAAAGAGATTTGCCATTACTAAATAGTTTCCAACTGTCTGTCGACTAGCTATCGAATAAGAGTTTCTTACCATAGTATACAGTGCCAAAACCTCCATCTCCAAGTTCTTTTAAAGAATCAAAATTGTTGGTGGCCTCTTTAAGCTCAGTGTAGGAGAAGATAGGGATGCCAAAGCATAAATTCCCGCCTTCAGTGGTTGATTTTGTGGATGGATCAGAAGATATGTTTCTTAAAAGTAAAGTATCATAAGTCCTTTTAAGGCGCCAAATGATAAAAGAGAGCAAGAGAAGTATGATTACACCTCCAGGTATAGCTGAAAATAATTAAACTGAGAATTAAGGTATGATGAACAAAAATTGAACGTGAATGGTGAAGAGTGACTACGCAGGGAATTGAAATATAAAAAATGGGCAGTGATTATGTAAAGAAGAATCCAAGGTCCTATGAACTGTTTGAAGTGTGACTATTGACTAGTGCGCATGAAATGTGTGTTGTATTAGGGTATTTACCTGTGGCTAAAATCAGCCTCAGCCTTGGCTTCGAACTCGTCTTACTCATTTCTGTAATTATAATCACGAGAACAAATGTCAGATCAGACTCAAATACTTAGAAAAAAGGGAATCCCTAACTAATGCCCCATGTGCACAATAATCTTGATCAAGAATGAAAACATCTAAAATCTAAATCCTATATGGGAAAATATCATAGTTTAGGGAAGTAGAATACTGATTTCTAGGAAGAAAAATCATTTGTAGATTAGCGCAGTGACAAATACAAACTTCTTGGCAGCTTGAATCAGTGTTGTAGAGGTGACATTTCTAAGCCGAAAGGCCAGATTTTAATTTAATACAAAATCCGATATTGGGATATCTGCACAGTTGTGTTCTGTAGGATACGGTTGAGCTCTGGAAAAGGATATCTCATCCCTAGTTTTTTATTTATGTCCTGTAGTTTTTAGAGAAAGCTTTATGTGTGACCTTGACTGATTCTTGTAGAAAGTAAGCCAAATCGTTTTCTAGTGAGAAGATGCTGAAGAACGGAAAAGGAAGATATTGGTTCAACATATCAACGCTGTCAAGATCTCGAAATTGAACCTCTCCACTATCCATTAATGAAAATTGTGCATGGACCAGGCTATTCATGAATAGATGAATTTGTTATGAATGTAAATGCACCAAGTTTAAATTTAGATAAATAAATGACCCTTCTTTAGTGGCTAAGATACACATGAAGTGGTTCAACATGGGGCGCGCGCACTCTGCCACATACTGCACGAAATATGAGACATTTTCTTAAATCCTACTATTAGTTCAGATTTTCATATTGCGAAACTGTCCACAAACCTGTGCAAGTTGTCTTATTGAGAATATTTGAGAGAAAAAATGTGGTTGGAATTCATGCTTCAATACGAGAAGATTTAGCTCACGCTACATGAGATTATATCATTCATGAAGTTATCAAGTGTGATATGCACATTGGACTTGGATACTAGATGAACGGGAGTTTCATTGGATACCATTACTAGATGTGTGGTAGCACTATCCTCAAGGCTCAATAATGGAATTTGTTTGTAAAACTTTATGTAGTTCCAGTCCCTGTTCCCCTTTTGATGAATGGACACAGAATTAGGATCTCTGAGGAGCAATTTATGTACTCTAAAGGGGATTTTTGTTCCAGCATTGATTACTTATAACTCAAACACAAGTTCTAATACAATTAATAAAAGAAGATATCATATATATCTCCAATTTGTATATTCAGTTAATGACACAAACAAGATTGCAGTATGCAATCAAGTCGTGACTTTGTCCCCTGTCGAGAATTGCCTAATTCTTGATAATCTGATTTTTCAATAATTTAGTCTCGTGTATTCGTGTAACCATAGAAATTATGATAAAATCGCTTTATATTATGAGATGAGCTCATTCCAACATCTATCAAAATGCATTTGTACAAAGAAAATAATCAAATTATCTTACCAGGTTTGCAACTTGAAGAATGAGGTCTATCTGGGCAGAAACACTTGAACTGGTAAACAGTTGCATTAAACCCACAACGCCCTCCACTAGAAGCACATGTATTACAATCACTAGCTGTCCAATTCAGCACAAACCCCCTTCTCAAAATCTCCATATAGTTTCTTGTTCCATCCCTCTCTTCACCGCCGTGCAATTCCACCGGCGCCGCCACTTTATGTTCACAACTCCCTGATGCATTTTTCAAGATCTCATTACCCCCAAACACTGCCAAACCCCAACTGTCTCTGCTCTGATTACCACAACCAATTCTGTATCTAGAAAGATCCTCAGACAGATTTCCTGTACAATTTGATAACAAATACAGTTTCGAAACATTAAAATAATTGAATTTTTCAGGAAGTGTTGTGTTTCTAATCTGTGAAAAACAGCCCCCATTTGAACTTGAAACTGCAGTATCATATACTCGCAAAGAACGGGTTTCGTACGAAATGTTTTGAACCATAAAATCTTTTCCCTGTAAACGAAGTACTGGGTCGCCATTGATTGTGCAGTTGACAGCAAATCCAGGGTAGCTACAATATGATTCTTGCTTGCCATGGATATAGAATGGGAAACTTATATTTTGGCCATTGCCACAACTCTTAGGTACACATGCTTCATAACGATAATCAACACAAAACGACTGCTTTGCTGCAAGAATTATACAGAATATACAAAGCTCGAAAGGTATCAAGAAAGTGTACATATTTTGGTTCATCTGTGGGGTGCAGGGATATGGAATTGGCTTTTAGCTGAAGGGATTGAATTCATATGTGGAGAGAGAGATTAAGGCGAATTCCGCATTTGTTGACACAAAAATGTTGGCTGCCTGTGTCCAACCTCTAATCTTGACTGTTGAAAGTTAATGGAATATAAGATGAGATCTCAAGGACTGACCAATCTCCATTGTACAGAACTTCTTGGGTAATTGTATAATATTAGAGTTGAAAATGAAAACTTTTTAGATTAATAACTAAGGGGTTGTTCTCTTGTGTTTCAGTTTTGTGTTTTGAGTTTTGAATTCATTTTGTGTTTTGAGTTTTGAGTGTCCGTTTTGAGATTTTTGAAAATGTGTTCTTTTTGGCATTTTGAAAAATTATTTTGAAAAACGCTCAAAACTCCAAAAACGCGTTTTGAAAATGTTGACTTGATTATAACTGAAAACACTCAAAATGATAAATATGTCGTTTTGGGTTTTCTTTACAAATTTTTAACTTGTTTTCAAAAACTCGTTTTTGAAAATGGGGAAGAGAACGCGTTTCGCTAGTTTGGAAAATCGAAAATAGAAAACGACTTGAAAATAGTAAAGAGAACAGACATACTTTTATGAGCATGTTACTATACCAAATTAGACCCAAAAATGATATTTTTTTTTTGTTCAATACATCGTATAATGATATTAATGTTAAAATTGATATGCATAAAATCTTCGACCTCTTTCTTCACATGCAGATGTTGATTAGCTCGTCGTAAACTTTAATTTTCGAACATTTATGGAAGCATAAAGGGATTTTCTAGCAAGTTAAAAGCAAGACCACGGATTTTGTGCTTTGTTGATCAACTTGTAGAGGTGTGTACAAGTTGATGCAATAAATTGGTCCAAAATCTATTTTGCGCCATATGTTTTGTGGACTTATTGCAAGTTGTGTAGTTTCTTAAATCGTGTACATGATGACGATATTAGACTTTTGTATCTTGTGCCTTTTTCTGCTAAATTTGGTAAAGAACATAATGATGACTGAGTCAATCATTGAAATTGTAAGTACAAAAAAGGTTATGTTAAAAACTTTTAACTAGTGGGACTCCCTTTGGAATCTTGATTCTTGCAAGTTGAAATTTAAAATATAACTTTTTTTTTTTTCTGTTGTGAGATACTTTACTTGAGCTAAATAAATAAATAAATTGTCAAGATTTATATTTAGAATAGTCAAAAAGATGTCAGGAGATGTGTTTAGAGGAGTCTATGAAATGTTATTTATCATCATGATGATGAAATATTGATTATGTGACAACTCATTATCCTCACATTTCTATTTCTCTCTCCTCCCCCTCTCTTTCATGCAAGTTGAATTGTCTCATTCTATTATTTCATATAAATGATCATATCACCGATATTTCAATGATAAATAACAATATTCTATATAAGGTGCTTTTTTGTCATTTGTGATTCGGAGCAGACATTTTAACCAAAATTGAACCTCTCGAGCTAGAATCAAAGCTTCAAAAAATATTAAAAATCAAAATCGAGAACAAATCGAGTCTTGAACAGTTCTTAATTCTTGAATTGGAACCATGTGTACTTGATCTTGGAATCAAATTTGTCACTTTTTATGGTTTTTATTTTTATTTTTTACAATTTATCCACCATGATCTGATCCAACATATATTAAGTTTGCAAAATCTAGTAAGCAACAAGATTGCAACACCCGGGTTCCTAATCGATTATATTCATTCGTTTTTATAATTGACCCATATCACTATCTTTCATATCCATTCCTAACCACCCTACAAACGTTGTTGAAGCGCCACAGACAAGTCGTAATCGAAATTGGATGATATTATGCTAGATATTGGATGTTATTTGATGACATATTTATAGTGGATTAAAAGTATTGAAATGTGTTCTTGTGGCATATTTTATTTATTCAAGATATTGAACAGATAATTTAAATTATTAGTTCATGACTTTTTTTGAAGTTAATCAATCTTGAACCCACGGTTCTGGTTCGATTTCATTAATTATGTGGATTCGTATGGTTCAATTTACAAAATACCCAAATGTATTAAACGATTCCGAATATTGAAATGTTCGGACAAATTCACCCAACGCCCATAATTATTTGTGACAATCAAAGTTAAAGAGTTTGATAAAAGGATTTCTTCTTTATTCTCTTCCTTATTTCAAATATCCTCCTAAATCACTAATCAGTAGTTCAGTTCCTAACATTTTTGTAGTAACTGGTTTGGTTTCGCCACATTTAGCTGCTGCACGGCCCACTGCGAGTCTTCCTTTCCTTTTTCTTGAAGTGTGTAAATTTTTATTATAAGATTGGAATGACATAAATTTAAAATTTCCAATAAATTGTAAAGGAACAAGTCAAAGGATATGTGGTATTGGGTCAAGTTGAAGCCCATAAATTTCAAATCTGGGCTTTGGAATGTTCAATGTAAATGGTCTTGGGCCAAGCCGAATAAAGTTGTATGGATTCTCGACATTATAAATCCAACAGAAAAATGGTAGACCATACATAAGGATGGCAATGAGAGGGATGGGTTGCCCGGTGGTCTGTCCCATCCAGGATTTTTCAATATCACTTATAACCCCCTTTACTTACACAATCCAGACTATGAGATTAGGAATTAAATTGCTAATCCTAACTGTGGAAAGCACATAGATAAATTTATTCTTGAAATAAAGATTTCCTATCTTACCTTATATTACAACCAACTGGGAATTAGACTTGAGCAAAATGGTTCCAAGCTTTAAGTTTCCTCTTCTTTTTCTTCTCTTTTCTTCTTCCTCTTTTTCTTCTTCCTCTCTGCTCTTTTTTTTTTCTCTCTGTGCGTATATAAGTTGTGTGTATGTAATTGGATTTGTATATAATTGGACTAGTTGGTTAAATGTATTCAGTCAACCATTGACTGACTTTTTCCAATTTTGTTTGCTTTCATTTCCACTTTTTTTTGGACATATTTGACCTCAATTTTAGGTGTTGGCTAATTTAATTAGATAAGGTATTACACTACATAGTCAAACATCCTTTGGGGTTCTCTATGTGGTCTTCTTTCTCTATCTCTAGCTAATTGATAATCAAGTAGAGGGTTTTAATTGATAGGGTTGCCCTCAACAACTTACTCATCACCTTCTAACTCTATATTATGTTGATTTTGTATGTTACTCTCCACCCCACCTGAGATAATGGGGATGTGGATACTCACATGCTCCACCTCCACGGGGTATTCTTCCTGAACAGTTTCTTGTTGTTCCTTACTCTCTTTGCAAGGTATCTTAAACTCACTAAATGCAACACATCCGCTTATGATTATTCTCATGCCCTTATGACTTAAATTCCATAACATGTATAGCTTAACTCTCTCAAGGTATCCTAAGAAGTCTTAAATGCAACACATCCACTTATGATTATTCTCATGCCATTATGACTTAAATTTCATAACATATATACCTTAACTCCCTCAAGGTATCCTAAGAAGACATACTTCTTAGCTCTAGGTTCTAGTTTTCCCTCACTTTGATGAAAGAAAGCAGCATAACCAAAGGTCTTAAGCATAGAATAATCAACACATTTACCGTACCAAATCTCGTACGAAGTATCACCATTTAAAGTAGGGGAAGGAGTCATATTAGTCAGATAACATGAAGTCATGACTTCACCCCAAAAGGCTTAAGCACACCAGAACTTAACATCATACATCTAACTTTATCAAATAAGATACGATTCATCCTTTCAGCAACCCTATTTTGCTGGAGAGTGTAAGGTACAGTCATATGTCTAGTGATGCTAAATTCATCATACAAATTATAAAATTCAGTATTGCAAAACTTGAGACCATTATCAATACACAAATATTTCACTTTCTTACTTATCTAGTTCTCCACCTTAACTTTCCAATTTTTAAAATTCACAAAAGTTTCAGATTTATCTTTCAGCAAATAAACTCACACACGTCTAGAGAAATCATCAATAATAAACAGAAAATATTTGTTACCACCAAAAGTGAGATTGCTTCCCGAATCCCTCAAATCATTATGATTGTATTCTAACATTCTAGATATCTTGTGTGTGCTAGATGTAAATGACATCTACGATGTTTACCAAGCACATCATGATCGCAAAATGATATACTAGACACCTAGTTATTACCAAACACACTCGTCATTAAAAAATTTAAGTTTCTGTGTGCCACTTCTGTATATAATCAGTATCAGTGATAGTGAAATTTAAACCACCCATTACTTCAGTATTTGTGATGTAAATGCCATTGTCCTAGCAGCTTTAAAGGCTCTAAGTGCTCCCTTAAACATTTCTCCATCACTAAATGCACCATTGAAACATGTAGGTCCCGACTCTCCCACTAAAATTAGGTTCAGACCCATATGTGGAATATAATTAACTTCTTTTAGTATGTGCACAAAAACACTGTTAATTCTGATGGTCACACTATCTACTCTAGTAATTTTATATGCGACTCCACCCCATGCAACTACATGTCCATGATCGGATTCATGCAAATGATCAAACCACAATCTATTTTATATAACATGAAAAGAAGCATTAGAATCAAGAATCCGCTCTGCATATGGGTGTTCA
This sequence comes from Fraxinus cuspidata, assembly GCA_903798385.1. Taxonomy (NCBI): domain Eukaryota; kingdom Viridiplantae; phylum Streptophyta; class Magnoliopsida; order Lamiales; family Oleaceae; genus Fraxinus; species Fraxinus cuspidata. Next base: position 1,188 of record CAIGRP010129578.1, on the reverse strand, counting down.
TAGTCAAGTTAATTTCAGCTGGATCTGTGTCTAAGAGCATGTAAACCCACAAGGTTCATCTCTTTGGACAAAAACATTTTGTCCCACTAGTTTCACCACCCCTCTAATCTCTCGACTTGTTTTTCTCTTTTTCACAGTCATTTATGAAATGCCCTAGTTTCCCGCAATTGTAACATTTCCTCCCCTATAACTTAGATATGTCTCTCCACTTTTTCTTGCCAACACTATTTTACCCATCCCTATCCCTAAACTGAGTTATTCGCTTCATTTGGTGAATATCTCCTACTTTTCTTTCTTTTTTCAACTTTCATTTCCCTCTCCTTAGCCTTTAAGAAAAATCGATGACTATATTGGACGTAAGGGTCTCCCTTCCATCTTTGATTGCATACTTGACATCATTAAAACTATCAAGAATAGAATTCAAAAGAATAATAGTTTTATATTCATCGAAAATCTTTTTATCACAATTTTTAATATCTTGAACCAATTTATTAAAAACATCAATATTGTCATGTAAATCTTTTGAGGGATCAATTTTGAAATTAAAAAAAAAAAAAAAAACTTTCAAGTAAGAAATATTTGATGGGCATGGATTGAGTCAAATAAAGCTTCTCAAGCTTTTTCTAAAGTTTTTCAACAGTGTCATGTTTGCCAACATTTCACAAATTAATATCAGGTAACTGCAAGATAATAGAGGTATAAGTAATTTTTTCGAACTTATTTTTTTGTTCATGTGTCACAGTTGCAACAAAAGAATCATCAATTAGGTACTTTTTGTTGCACTAAAATCCCTTTTAACTTTTACCAAATAAAAAAATCACATTTATCGTTAAAAATACCAAAGTCAAAGCAGTGCGTAGACATCTTAACAAATAAAACACGTAGCACGTAAGTAACTTTCAGAAAGACAACCACACAGAGAATGTTATATAAATCGCAGTTATACACCGATCTAAATTCCTAGAATTGTCGTAAGTTTCGAACCTCGGTCTCAAGGGAATTTTAGAGCAATTAAGGTCAAATGTAATAATTCTAATCACAAAGATAGGGATGGAAACGGTTTGGTTCGGCCAAAATTATAACCGCACCACAAAATTTTTGGTCATACCATAACCGCACCATAACCACATAAGTCGGTTCGGTTCGGCTCAGTTCGTATTTCAGTTCGATTAATAACCACGAAAATAA
>CAIGRP010129576.1:0-16851 GCA_903798385.1 Fraxinus cuspidata | reverse complement strand
AAAAAAAAAAAAATTTTAAAAAAAATTTACCATACAAAATATCATTCGTTTGGCTTTGTTTTGCATGAAAATTATCTATGAAATGGAAAATTTTTTTTACCATTGTTGATAGAATCTTTTCTTATTGACAAAAAAAAAAAAAACAACAACAAAAGATGGAAAATCAATTCCCACCAAAAAACCATGAATTTGGCACATGGGGCCCACAACCAAGAAAATGAATTCCCTAGAAAAAAAATGCTATCAAACAGCCTAAAAGGTGGAAATGGAAAACGAATTCCAACTTCACTGAAAAATTTTACCGTCTCAAACGGAGCCTTACTGTAAGTTAATCTAGATTCAACACCACTAGAGGAGAAAATTACTTCATTCTCAAAATATCCTTTAAATACAAAAAGCACAAGCATTGATCTCATGTAGCATAGATGAGATCTATATCGCAATAAGAAATATATTCTCTTATGATTGCCTAATCGTGTTTAATTTATTGTTAATGCAAAAAACGGATAAAGAAGTGATTAGTGGCGGCTTCAAAGCATATCCTTTGCATTCATTTATAGTGATTCCATGTTCTTTTAAATAGCTAACGCATGTGATTAGAAAAAATAATATTTGAATGCTCATTTTATACCATTTATATTCTCGGGTAATTAGCACATAACGTATTTATGCAATAAGAAATATATTCTCTTATGATTGCCTAATCGTGTTTAATTTATTGTTAATGCAAAAAACGGATAAAGAAGTGATTAGTGGCGGCTTCAAAGCATATCCTTTGCATTCATTTATAGTGATTCATGTTCTTTTAAATAGCTAACGCATGTGATTAGAAAAAATAATATTTGAATGCTCATTTTATACCATTTATATTCTCTAATGGGTAATTAGCACATAACGTATTTACTTTTCACTATTGTGGAAAACTTCATTACTTTGCATTTTCACCCTTATTTCCACATTTCATTGTGCAAAATGTCATATTTCATCCATTTTCTCAATTAAAAGTTGCGAGGTGACGAATATACCTTTTCATTTAAATAAAATAAAAGAAAAGGAAAGAACTAATTGCAATCGTAGTCCCAATTTTTTTTTTCAAAAGTGCAAATGAATCCTAAATGAATTATTAAAAGGGTAATTAGCCCATAATGTTCCTACATTTCACTATTATTGTGAAAAATATCTCTACCTTTTATTTTTTGACATTTTCACCCTTAATACACATTTAATTGCGCAAATCATCATTTATATCAAATTTCATCCAATTTCTCAATAAAAAACAGTGAAATGACGAATATACACTCATATTTAAATTCAAAAAAATAAAGAACTAATTGCAACCATAGTTTCAATTTGTTTAAAAAGTACAAACGACTCCCAAATAAATTAGGAAAAAATAGAAATTAAAAATAATTAAAAAGTGCAAACGATTCTCAAATAAATTATTAAAAAATAAAAATTATTTTTAAAAAAAAAAAGTGCACTCAAATAAATTAATAAAAAATTAGAAATTTAAAAAAAAATATTTTTTTAAAAATTAAATATGATGGTATATTCGTCATTTCATAACTTTTTGTTGAGAAATTAGATGAAAATTAATAGAAATGATAATTTGCACAATTAAATGTTTAATTAAGGGTGAAAATGTCAAAAAATGAAAAGTGTAGAATTTTTACGATAATAGTGAAAAGTATGGATATTATGTTCTGATTACCCTTTTATTATGTTTTCCACAATAATAGTAAAATGTAAAAATGTTTTGTGCTAATTACCCCCTTCTCTAATGTGTTGGTAAGCTTGATGGCTTCACATGTTACAAGTGTAAATAATAATAATAATAATAAATCTTTTAGCTTAAGGAAGAATGAATTCCAATTAGTTTATGCATTTTCTTTTCCCTCCAAATCAAACTTTTCCTTGCTGTATCGGTGTCAAATGCAATCCGTCAAATTGTAATCGAATTTATTTATTTACACTGACTATAGATTTTTTAATAGACATTCACATTGTATAACGATATAATTTAAGTTAACTGAAACTAATGATAGTAGTGTCAAAATAGGTTAGACCGCCTAATCTCAGGATGATTCGCATTGTGAAAAAACAGAAAGGAAACAATCCGGACTCGATTCGGTTCCGATTCACTTGTTGGTTTGTTATAATGAATGGGAAGGACTAGCCCGGCTTGCGATATTGAAGGGTTTGTGTGCCGGTTCGATTCTTAAATGTGTAAGACAAATTTGAATCGAGCTTAGATGTAAGCTGATCGATTTGAGCTGGTGCGCCCATTTTGACATCCTTAACTGAAGGTATTGAAAACACGATTTGAATTTTACAATTAGACATTCTTTTTATAAGATAAATCAGATTAAAGGAAGAATGAGGATAGTGAAGTGTATAGAAACAGATCTGGAAAGAATAAATAGAGTGAATGCAGCTACCAATTCCAACTGCCTCTTTTCCATTTGGACATATATACCAATTTTTCATCTGAATCTGATCATGTCAGATGGTTACGACTGGATCCGACCAATGAACAGATACCACATAACACTATTCATTTGTTCCCCATAACAATGGCATCTGGGTCACACGTGATCCATCCATGTGACCATACTTCTCTAGATATATAACCTTATAGTATCAAATTAATTCATGCATGTGTCTGTATTTATAGCAATATTTATTGTAAAGTATTCCAATTTTAAAGACAACCCACCCCCATGGCTCGACCCTCAAGGCGGGTACCGTTTCACAAGAGCGACAGTGTATAATACTCTCTTGCACGTATCTCCTCTCGTAGACATGTATGCTTTTAAGGTACCATCCATCTAACTCAAATTTTCACACGATGTGTTGCCTCGCGTGCCAAATCAGTTTGGTTTGGTAGGTTCAAATCAAATCATCGTGTACTTATGAAAATTATGTACTTGCTAGTTAAAGTATAGATTGTTAGGAATAATCTAAGTTGAAAATTGAAGTGTACTCTAATGGGATACAACCTTTTCTTTAAAAGAAACGAAAGCGGGTATTTTTTTTAATATTGAATAGTAAAATGTGTGGGATTTTTAGCAGTCTATGGATTGGTTCCATTGAAGAAAAGAGGAGATCTCTCTCTCTCTCTCTCTCTCTCTACTCGCCTACCAATAATTGAAGTTTAGAAAGTCTTAGTTTATTTCAGTTAAGTTATCAATGATGGAGGGGGGCCTAATAAACCTAGTGGACTCCATCTTTCCACGTCCAAAAGAACTAAGGTTGTCAAAGAACTTGGAGGCATGTTAGTGTCCCCATTGCAAAATCCATGTGTTTTCTTCACATCAAACTCTCTCTCCCCTTTAAGTGGATTCCAACTCCTCATTCAACTATTTTTAGATTCTTTACACCTAGCTAGTGGGTGGGTTTCCCTTTCACAACCTAATCAAAAGAAAATTAAAGCTCATTATTCTTTTTTTGAGTCGCCTTATATATAGAATATAATTCTAAAAAGTAAAAAAAGTAAAGTACACAATATTTGATAATAGAAGTTGGATTCACTAACCAGTAAAAGTTGGGATCCTTCAAATCTAGGAACCCAACGAGTACATTTGTTGTTATGTTTGGGAGCAATGGTTATGTTTCCATTGACATAGTATTATTAATTGTTAACATAAATACAATCTAGTGACTGTGGGTACCTCAAGAATATCATGCTTGTAGTTCAAATTATTTGGTGCATGTCTTGCTAACCAAACATTGTCACAAGTTGTAGTAATATTAAGACATACGCAATTATAATATTCGTCGAAATCTATCATTTCTTTTGAGACTAACGTCCATGACTATCCATACTCTCAATAAGGTAGTTTCATGAAATCGATTTTTACTAGAAGACCCTCTTCAAGACGTCTCATTTGAAACGATGGTCATTCTTAGAAGGATGCTTGTTTGGTTCCAATTGTTACATATCATCTTATAAAGTGAGTGTGTCCAAGTGATAATATGTCTACAAGCTAGGCCTTAATTTAGTGATGTGAGACACATTTTGAATCATTACATTCAAGAAAAAAGAATCTAGTTAAATATAACATGCGTGTCACACATTAATTTGTTAATTTTTATTCAGTTTATAGGTTTAGATGTAGGCTTCAATAGAAAAAGAGTGATATAATGCTAATACAATCCACTTTCTTTAATTTCTTGCCTCAGAAGAGTGTGTAAATGTAGTTATATTATGCATCTCAATAATGTTGCTTAAATGTATTGCTAGCTAATATATGTATTATTAATTAGCAAAGATTAAATTTGCTAATTGTTCATCATACAACCACACTAAGCTGTATGAGAATCAATTATTCAACTAGTTTTGTTTTCTTTTACATCTGCAAATACAACTACAGAAACTGAGAATGGCATAGTTTCTCACAAAAGCAGCCATAACTTTAACAAAGTTTAAATAATTAAACTTGTTCCCTCTTTTATAACTAATAATTTTTAGATGAACTCGATATGTTATCAAAGGACGTCACCATCCGTTGTTGAAATTGGTGAACGAGTCTGCATTTAAAGGAGCGTGTTGAAAATCAAATAAATTTAGATAATCAAATTTGTACTTTGGTCGATAATGTAAAAAGTATTTGTTGCACACCAATTATTGATCTTGGTACAAATGGATCATCAACCACCATAGGCAACAATCTAAACTGCCCATTTTAATTCTTTTATACATAAAGAACCAATAATGTGTACTCCCTTTTCAAAGCACGCCATTGCCAACTTGACTATTGAATACGTCTTACAGAACAATATTGTCCAATCGAGGCTACGTTAGAAACATGCCCTCTCATGCAAGAAACTAACTAAATATAGCAGCCCGTGCCATGTTAATTATTTGCTTTTCTAACTCAATTATTCATATCAAATGTGATATCTGATAGATTGATTTATCCAAAAATCCCATTTGGATAAAAGTAAAATTTGATGAAGATTAATTAATTAACCATCTTTTCACACCAAGGTCATAACCTTACCTTTTTGACTCAGCATGGGGACGCATGCAGTTAATAGAAAAGATATATATTTATATGGGTCCATATATTAATTACTTGATGAGTCTCATGATGAAAATTATCCATAAAATAATAAAAAAATAATTATGAAGCTATGATCTTATCTCTATTGTATTTATAGTTGCAGAGGAGTCTGGCAATGACCGTTGTACTTGAATTAAGAATAGCGGCCCAACCTTGTGACCGTGGTTTATCAGTTAAAGAAAGCAAAAAGGATTTGTTCCCGGGAGAGCTTCATCAGTTTGTAATAAATGTTAGCTCCAGTATTTTGTAGGCATTATCATGGAAATGATTCATAATCAAACAAATGTATCAGCATATTATTGTTTTGTCCTTTCACCCGAATTCGAGATATTCTATTTTATTGTCAAAATGCTTAACTTATTAAAGAAAAAGTCGGTGTCGATCTGGAAATCCACATCAAATTACTCGGGGACCTACTTTGACTTTATCAAATGAGTCTTTTTTATCGAAACCAAATTGAACACCACCATAGGTTTTCCCAAGGCCCCTACTACACAGGTTGATTAGGGAGATGCTATTTGGAGATATAATCATGACATGATTGAAAAGGTATTTCCCCTTGGATGACAATGCCACCCGTAGCAAACAATCAAATAAAAGTCTTGATGACCTAACGTGCAAGGCTACATCCTAGGTCATGAAGACTTGCTGCAATCGAGCCCTCTGTCAATCAGATCTTTTCAAAACGGACGGTGGCACAAGGGGCTAGGTCGAACATTGTATTTTGACATGATTAAGACGACAAACTCTATTTTTATGACCCTTATAAAGGAATGAAGGTCCAGTAATAAGTGGCAAATTGAGTGAGTTCTCTGTAACATCACTATACATCCTTATTTTTTCTAATTTTCAGTTGTTTTTTAAGCAATATAACACATTTTCTATTCAATTCTCGTAAGTTGATCAAAAGGTATCATGTTATTTTTTCATTAGCAACATTGATTCAAATTCAAATTTTAACATGTCCTCTATTATTAAAGGTGTGCTATTTCACTTTTATTTGTAAATTGAACACAAGATTTGAACTTGGAGCATTAGTCTATTTCGATATTGTTGACGTCGAAAATTGTATAAACAAAATTCAAGCCAACTTCAAGTGTAAATAAGGATTTTTATTGATAATTACTTACAAATTATAAGTGTTTTTATCAAATGAAATATTTGAAATATGAAGTTGTTAGGCTTCCTCTCCCCCCTTTCCCTAAGGATACCGTCCTCCTTTTTTATAGGAAATGATGGGATGTATCTTTCATATTCCTGTCTTTTCAACAATAGTATCGAGCTGGGAACTTGTGCTAATGGGTTAAGTCCTAATTGGTTGCTATCAAATCAACATACAATACCGAGTAGGGAAGGTATGCCTATGGCATATCCCGATTGGTTGTTGAGGTCGGCTCCATCAAGTTATCGTGAAGCCACCTTAAATGGAGTCCCTAATAATTAATAAACTGATTAAAGAATGAAGCTATATCATATGATTGGTGGAATTGGTGGGCGCTAACGTTAGTCCTTTCAAATGTCATTAATTGATTGAATGTTTTGACAATGTGTAAAGAATCTACAATCATTATGTCCCCTCAAATCACGGTGGTTATAAGTACGAGCTAGCCTTGCAGATCCGACTTTAATTTAGTATGAGCTAAGTGCATATAACAAACGGACTTAATTAGGTCGCATGTCGAATGTCAACAGATATCATTTTGAAGTATCTTGAATACACACACACACACACTTTAGAGCTTGCATACAATGAAACGAGAGATCACGTATCTATTCGTGTCTAATATTTATATTTTAAAATATCTTATAATACATTGTATCTTAATCGCATTCCGTGTGTGGGTCTATATACACAATTATATAATCATTCTCGCACAAATTGTGAGTATATACATGCATAAGATATTATTGAACTTAGAAACTTTATGTGCAATTGGAAGAACCCAAAAAAGCACCCCACTTCTAGAGTTCTACTTCTCAGTATATTGCTGTGACTGAGATTAAGGATGCCCGTTGTTATTCAAATTGTATAAATAAATTACTGATATAGGGCGTTGAGAGAGAGAGAGAGAGAAATGAAAACTTCTATGAATTAGATAACGTTGTTAAATTACAAATTTCTCCTTGTACACGCTTAATTACAAAAGTTGTACAAGGAACCTGATGCCAAGAGAGAAGATTTTCTTCTTACCTCTTTTCCCTTTTCTTTTTCCCAATCATTTTCACTTTAAACATGAAAATACTTAACATTTCCTTAATTATGGACCTAAAATACATAATATATGCATCTTGATTGTAATAAAAAGCGGATCTCAGTTTGGTAGAGACATTTTTATCTCTTCAAGTCGTCTCCTTGTCATTCTAAAATGTCGTCTTAGAGACAATCTCTTCGAGTCCACTAACCGACGCAAGAATGCCATCACCTACAACATAATTGTTAAATTTACGATTAGATAATTGAATATTTAAGCCTTCATAGTATTAGTAAAATGGTTTTTGTGCCAAGATTCCTAATTACCTCAGAAGGTTCCTGCAAAGAATAAGATGCATTGGTGTCTTTTGGTATCTTTGAAACAAGAATCCCAAACCCTTGACCTCTTTTTCTTAGAACCTGATTTTAAGCAACCATAAATGATGAAATTAAATAAGGAAAATTACGAATACAAACCTAAATCTAATAAATTTAGGACTATTTCTTTACACACATCCGTATTTCTTAAAATACGGAAATGTAATGCTAACAACAATTGTACATTTCAAAGCTTTGAATACCTTAAAGGCATCTTCATCGGTGCGATCATCTCCGATGTAAACCGGAAATACATCGGTACAATTTGCATATCCTATAGAGGAAGCAGATCCATGTTAAGGATTGTATATAGTAGTTAAGAGCTTCTCTTTATTGAACAATTCCAACAACTAAAATAAAAAGGTTTAACTCACCAAGTGATTCTAACAGAAATTCAAGGGCTTTGCCTTTGTCCCATTTAATAGTAGGACGAATTTCTAAGACCTGCATTTTTTAACAAAAATATATTTTAAAAAAAACACTGTACAGCATGCAGGTATTACAAACTGAAAAAAATAATAATAATAAATAAATTGAAGAATCTTTGTCACACCTTTCTTCCTTGGGTTAATCGAAGCTTTGGATACTCCTTTAAAACTGTTCTAACTTGCTGTGCTAGTTCAGTCCATTTCTGTAAATAAATTATTCAATCCTTCTTAGTTAATTAAGATTCAGTAAGTAACATATACTATAGAAAGAAAATATTATTTAAAGAAGCCACTTAACCATATCAAGAAAAGGTCCCATATTATTATCGTGGGAGAAGAAAATAATTAACAACATGGGTCTTATTATAATTATGCTCTACCTTTTCATCAACACAGCGAAAATGCACTGAGACGCAGAATTTGTTGTTCTCCACCTTAGCACCTGCTGTCGATTTTGTTACCTCCAAAAGTGTTTTGTAAACCTGAGTTTTCAAGTTAAAATTTGTTTAAAACATTGGATTTTACTAACACTTGCTTTAAAAAAAAAAAAAGAAACTGACCTCATCAACCATGGGAAGGAATTCACTGGCTGGTTGGCAAAGGAGAGATTGTGCACCCTGAGTATTTCAAAAATTGTTAAGAAAAATTATTTGAGGTAAAAAAAAGGGAATAAAATAGAGAGAAAGTACAAATCACATAAAGCATACTTTCATGTATTTGGAACCTTTTGATGGGCCTTTTATGTCCATCCCATGGCTTCCGGCATAGTATAACTCTGCCAAGCGTACAAAACTATACACCTATATATTTAAACAACAAAAACATTAATTAGTCCAAAACACACACAAAAATTGCTGAAAGAAACAATCCAATTGTTTCAAGAATGTACCTTGTCTCTGCATCTCCCACTCACTATGGCAGTGGGAAAATATCTAGCTAGTTTTCTCACTGTTGCTCTCATCTGTATACACAGATAATACATAAAATTAATATATAATACAGACCAATTTTGTATGTGTGTGTGTGTGTGTTTTATAAGGGAGGAACGAACCGCATCAGACATGAAGGCTCTATCAGGGTCATCCACTATAGGGGATAATGTGCCATCATAATCTAAGAACATAACGATTTGCTTTCCTTTTGCTGCATTTGTTATTTCCTCGAACATGTCCAGAGCTGATGGATGGTGCACCTGTCTCACCAAAAATTTCCCACGTGGTTAGAACACTGTACTGACACGTGTATACGTGTTTTATACACGTATATATACGTTTGTATATACATACATACATGTATACACACGTATGTATGTATGTATGAAACGGTTCATTTTTTAATAAATACGGGGCTTACAATCCAAGAGTTTAAATCTTCAGAAAGAGCTGAGGACTTGATATGAGTGGGTGAAGAAGCTCTCATTGAATCAACCCAAGAGTTGATTCTGGCACCGCCATTGATATCAAGATTCTGAAGCTTTTTCTTTGAAATGGTAATATAATTTCCCGGCACTGCCGGAGGCTTTTGGGCCGCCGGCGGGAAGAGGGAGGAGTTGGAGACCGCCGCCGTTATGGCCGTATCTGAAACCATCACATTTTGGTTCGTCATCTTCTCTTCTTTCTTAAGGTGTTGGTGAAGAAACAGAGGTGAAATACAGAGAGCTCTGTGGAGAATGATCAAGAATGGGACTCAATTGGAAGTCTTTTGGATGCAGAAAGAATGAAGAAACTCAAATTGGGTCACTCACAAAAACAAAGATTTGAAGAGGAAAGAGAGAATTGTGTGTGAGAAAGATTTGAAGCCAATCGCTTTATAGTTGAGACCAGTCACAAACGGACGAAACAAACCCCGCACCCCACCACCCACAAGTAGTCTTGCAGGGACCCATACTCTTGAGAGCGAAGAGGGTTGTGGGCCTACCGTTTCAATATCCTCAAGAGGGTTCCACCTCTAAATGAGGTCCCCACCCTCCACCGTGTTGGTAATTGGTATCTACCTGCCGTCTTTGTTCGCCGTCAACATAACAGCCACAGCCACCACCACGGTGCCAGCTGGGCACCAACCACCAGTGGTGTGGGCTCATGCGGGTGGGGATAGAATTTTGATTTCCTAAAATAGATTCAAAACCACAATTCACAAGGGAAACTCTCTTTTGGAAACCCCTTTAAATTTGTGAACCTTCACTAAAATGGTAAAATTAAAAGTCCCCTTGGATGGCTGTAAAACTAACGGCATGTGCAAAACCGGCTGCTCTTGTTCTACTTTTTCCACTACAAAATATTTTGGGTTAAAATTGTATAATTTGGTATACATTATTTTATGTGGTGGTGGCACATGAACGGGCCATATTATTTGGTGCCAATTATGATCCCAAGGCATGCTTTTTGCTACTAAAGACAATATCTAATTATAATAAAAACTTCTCTATTATTAGAGTACTTAACAAGATAATGAACTCATTTCTTACTCAGGCTGAAACCGAAAAGTAATCAATATTTAAATTATACGCCATTAGTAGGAAATTAATTTCCTAATTCTCTTCTTTATTGGTTGACAAACATATATACTATGTCCATTATGATGGATTGAAGAGTATTAAAAGATGATATGAAATTAAAATTTCATTCTTCTTCATATTGACTAGGGATGGGCAATTACTCGTCAAACTGACCCAAATCGTCCAACAGAACTGACTTTAGTCAGTTTGAGTTCTTTACAAGGATATTGTTTTGATTAACTTTGATTTGAAGGGTCAAGTTTTAAAAAATTGATTTTCAAGGGAAAAGTTCACTTCTACTAGACAAATCATATTTACCCAATTTGGATCGGTTCAAGTGGATTTATTCATCTTATCAATTCGATTATTAAATTGAATTAGAACATGATGAGTAAGTAATAATAACATTGTCACGTTAAAGGACGAAAATATAGATTCAAATTGTATTAGCGTCGTCAACGTGATAATCAATGACAAATTAGTCTTTGGTCTTGTCAGATACCTTGCACCAAGCATAAGTATCAATGTATGTATACATGTATGTCTCCATCCTATAAGTGCTTATTCCTTGTTTGGAAGGAATAGAGAAGAAATTATTTATCACTAAAAAAAGACTTAATGACCAAAATCCTGACTTAATCATTGCTATGTTATACAAAATTCGTCATTGCTTACTTCATCCAAGTCAAGGTCTTCATAGTAAAAGGTCATTGAACCCATAAATGAAGGTCTAAGGTAATAGACTAATAGTTGTACCTCGAGTAACATGCATCGATGGTGATATTTTTATTTCTTTCTTTTGTTTTGTTTTATTTTATTTTAACTTTTACAACAACTAGAAATTCCAAACGATATTCAATTCTTGTTGAACTTTCAAAACATAGCACAAATCAACGTTGAATATGTATTTAAGATATTTTATATCTTCACTTAGTGTCCAACAAATTTGTTTGTGTTCCGCTCAAGTCATTATCAATAATGTTTTATACGCAAATAACGACTAAACAACAGTCAAAAAAAGAGAAGAATTTTATATTATTTAACATGCAAGTTAACGTAGATTTCATGTTTTCCTCCACACATTTGTCTGAAGAGTTGTTTGGGCTCCATTATTTCACATTTCAACGAGGAGAAAAGTAATTTTTTAAAGAAGGTGTAGTTAAAAAAAAATTTTAAGTTTACATATAATATTATTTTATTAAAAGAATGTGTCGTTGATAAAATAAAGAGAAAAATGAATTTTAATTTAGACCCTGATTGGTTTGGATTAAAGTCCAATTAAAATTTCAAGTTAAAGTAAATAATTAATTTTAACTACATATTTAATGGAACCCAAAATTTTTCAACCACATATTTCAACAAATTTTATCAAAATTTACTAAAAATCTAATTTTAATCTAAACCAAACAAACAAGGGCTTGATGAGGGCCAAACAGGGGCTAAACTAGCCACCTGGCTATAGACTCGTAGACTGTCATGTTCATAAATTCGGTTTGGTAAATAACGTTATAATAAATTTTTAAAAAATTAATATTAAGTAATAAAAAAATGCCACGTAAAATCGAATGCAATTTTGGTTATTTTCCATTTTGGTTAGGTAAGTCAAAATGTAAACACAGAAAAGCCGGGCCTGGTGAGTCAGAGATAATATGGTACATTTCGTCTTTATTTTCATGGTTCTCTGCCCCTTCCCCACCCCCATTTAATTCAGCTGTTTGCTTTTGCTCCCAACCCTTCAATTAATACTTACACAAAATTATGTACACAAGGTATTTCATGCTATACTATTCATGTACGTATTATACATGTACATACATATTCTAGTAGATAGTGACATCCCCTTAAAAACTCTCTTGTTAAGTATCGACTTATCAAATATTCTTTACAATCGTCTTTTAGAATCTAAACAACTGTCAGGCATTTATGAAATTTCGCCTCTCAGTATCAAAAATAAATATAATTTGCAAGAACAATTGTTTCTATCTAGTATGTTAATTTTTAGATGTAATAATTTAATGTAGTAAAAAAAAATTTGCTTCGATGGGTCATGTTGAGAACCAACTAGTTATTTCATTTTTTTAATTTAATTTCTTACATTTACCTAAACTTAGTAAGAATATGAATGGAAAGATTCTTGAAGGTGCCAAAGTAATAATAAAATCAGGAGAATAATCAAACAGAACCTTTGAAGTGATTTTGCATACGTAATTAATTATTCCCAAAACGAATAAGAATAATCAAACGGAACCTTTGAAAAGATCTTGTATCCATGCAGAAATAATTAGAGAAAACTATTAAACTAAATTTTTTATTAAACCTTTAAATTGAGATCGAATTTATTTCTCACGCCAAACAATTTTCATAAATAAATAAAATAAATTTTGAACTTCTAGATACTTTTTAACTATCGATTTAGTGTTATCGTCGCCCTTCTCGATCCTTTTAACTCCTCTCGATACCAAACTCACTTTTACATACAAGTGTTTTGGTACCATAATTATTCTCACCGCAGAAAGTAAGATTCTTTTGGAATTCTTCACATGCTTCTGCGTTTACGTAACCATAGTTTTTTGTGTCCATCTTGATATTTTAATAAAACTTTAATGAGACTTGAGATCTTCATGTGTACTTTAATGGTCAAAACAAGAGGCAAATAAATACAATTTTTTGCAAAACGAAGAGCTGATTGGCTGAAAAATAAAAGTTACTTTTGAGATTACATCCTTAATAATTTCTAAAAGTACTTTGTCGGATTAAAAGAACTTTTAAATAAAAAAACTAGCGTAATGTAATTTTCTCAAAAAGCTCTTCTCCAAAACGCAGAAATCCTGAAACTAAAATATAAATAATTAGTTGATCCAAAAGCGAGTCCCTTTTTCAAGCCTAAATCATAGGTTTTAGACTAATTATATAATTAGGGTTTACCAATGGAATGCATTCCACATTAGTTATAGTTCCTAAGTGAATCATTCGGAGTATAATTGAGCACTATTTAATATAAATTATTACTTTTTTTTTTTATACTTTAGGATTTTGATTTAAAAGGGAAGATTGTCAAACGTCATCTTTGGGATATCATTCTTGATGCTCCATTTTCATTCATTGAACCAAACAACTCGTTTGAGGAATATAATTAATTGAGGAAAAAAAAGTACAACAAAATTTGAAAAAAGTTTGATACCCTTGCAAGTGTCATCCTAATGGTGAAGCTTCCTCATAAAAACTTTTCCTTCACCATGCTTAAAATGTGTTATTGACAAGACTAGACAATTAACCCAAATTATCATCTATTTCGAGTAAAAACGAATCTAAACCTAACATACTTTATAATATCTTAACTTTCTAACTCGAAAAATTAGATACGGAATTGAATGACTCATTTTCAGATTAATTGAAACTGATATAAACTTCGAATACACTTCAATAACATCATCTCTCTCAATTTGTTACAACCTCTCATGTGATATTCTTAACTCCTACTTTCAAGACTAATCTTTCGACCCACCTAAAATACTTAATAAAGTATATATTCTTAATATTAAATATAACCGCTATTTGATCCTCACTTTCTAAAAATATATTTTTTCACTATTTTCTTAAGTATACATTATCCATCAATTTAATATTTCAAATTCAAAAAGCCTCATAGTGTCTGTTGTTTATAATAATTGTAATTTAAGCCTAGTAGTTCGGTGATAGCAGCGTTCGCCGGCAGCCCGGCAAAAAAACATGTACGAAAATCAAGAACCTAGGACCTTAGGTGTAACAGACGATACGTGTCTGATTAAAAACAAGGCCTAGGGCTAACAACATAGCAACAATATTAGAGGAACAATAGGCACGCACGCTGTTGGGCTTCATGCCCGACACCACACGTGTGCTTTTCTATTATTTTCTCCGTCCTGCTTTTTCTAACTCAAGTTAGAATGTGAATGTGAATATATTTCACACGTGGCCTGTCTCCAGTGATTTTGAAGCCAATACGTGGGCCATGTCAAACCACCTCACTTTTTGGTCGGTTGAATCTCCAAAGAAATTATAATGAGAATAAACCATTTTTTCCTCCTCCAATTTATTTCGAATTGAGCTATTCCTCTTAATATATAGTTTCTTTTTGGTGAAAATTTAAATTTAAATTTTGATCTAAATTAATATTAATAATTAATTTTAATCACATATTTTATGGAGATTCATAACTTTTCTACGACATATTTTATTAACTTTTATCAAATCTAAAAAAAAAAATTAATTTAGCCTCCACCAAATAGGACATAGTTAGTTTTTAGTATTAAAGTTGAAATAGTTCAATCGAGCAATTTTGGTCTATCTAAAATTAAAATTTCTATCAAATTTTAAGATTTATGTTTTCAAACAAGATACATATTACGATTGTAATTTCATGCTGCTTGAAAATGAAACGATAATGAATATATAAAGAACAAAGACCATGTTTCGTCCTTCATTTTTTAAAATTTATTTTTCATCAAACTCATTTTTAACATGTTTAAATTCATAATTTTTATTAATTATTTAATCACACATTTCATCAATTTTTATTATGGGCTAAGTTACTGATCCACGAGGACCTATATGGCCAAGTGTCCATATATGGGCTAAGTCACGGGTTCTTTTCCCCTCTAATTGCAAATGTCTGGTCCACAATTTATCACAATTTGTTGATTGGAAGTGACTTTTGATCTTTGTATCACATGGTGTGTTGATTAATCCATTACATTGGAATGTGTTTTTATTAGTGCAATGTATCAGGAATAAACGCACCCCATCGATGGGAAGGACTAGATTGAGTTTTATTCTGATACAGCATGCTCATCAAAATTTATTAAATTTGTCAGGTTCCAAAGAAAATAAATAAAAAAGAAAAATTGCCTTATTATGAATTTGTATAATGATCCTTGATCAGGGTTATTAACAGGGTGGGGTGACTGGTGCTGTGTGGCGACATTTATTTGGATTTTTTTAACAAAAATGTTCGATCATGTGTCGACACGTGTCTTCTGTTTTTTTAACCTGTTATTGAAGTTCTTTGAGTAATATAACTCTATGAATTTTTTGTTGGTGAGACTTTAAACATAAGGATTTGACTTAAAAGTTATTTCTCTTTAAAAATATAATTAATTGAAATCATTACTCAATGCCCGAGAAATTCAATTATTGTATAAATCACATAGTCCTAATTACTCACTTTCTTGGCTCCTTCGTCACTTGTCCTGTCTCGTTCATACGACAAAGCAACATAATAAAATACTACATTCAAAGTTCACGAGAAGTTTGACAAGTGCAAACTTAGCGACCAAGAAACTAAGAAGTCGCTAATTCTCCCTAAGGTTAAGAAACAAACATTTGCATAGTTTTCTCTTTCGTTTAATGCATAAGTACAGGCTGTTATCTGCTATAATTACATTCCCAATCAAATTGGACCAAACTTTGACAATCCCTGAAGTACATTTGGCGGACAAGAACAAAAAATTTGGTTGCGCGTGCAACTAAGAAATAAATATTTATTTTGTTGGTCGGCCCACATTTTGAAACGTGAGTTTGACTCTGAGTGGCCCACTTTGCACTGGACAAATTGATTTTCTTTTCAAAAGACTTTTTTGTGGTATGTAAGTTGGCAATTCTACCATGTCAAATAATTATGATTATTTGAAGTCTTATCTAATAATCCATTATAATGATTATATAATGTGGTATTGATTGATAACTAACTGCCAGGAGATGAAAGATAATTTTAGGCATTTTTTGGACTACTTAGTTGTGGATTTAACTAATTATTTCTGAATTTCGAGGAAACCACAGTGGACCAATTTTTCTGTAAGTATATTTTCTAAAACACAAGTTTTTTATTTTATTTTTTTTCAAGTTTTCTGGTTATATTTTTAAGGATCTTGTTTAATTTTTTAACAATTTATTAATTATTATTAATATATAAGGGTAAGAATATTATAGTGATCATATTTGATCAATTTTTTATCAAAATCTACAAAAAAAAAAAATTTAATTTTTAACAAAAAAAACATGGCTAAATTCAGGTTTTCTCTCTATTAGGTTGAAACCGCATGTCACGTAATCAACACAAACATTAATTTAAATTTTCTTTAAACGTTGACAGATATATTTTGTTTACTGAAATTGTTTTCTTCAACTCCTCCCAACAATTTAGATATCTTTCATTATTTAAGCATAAGAAATATGTTTATTTTATACTAAAATTATAAAATTCATGGAGTACATAACGTCCACTTCAAGTAAGATAAATTATTTTCTTTTTAAAAA
>CAIGRP010129556.1:0-14914 GCA_903798385.1 Fraxinus cuspidata | reverse complement strand
GGTATCCGAAATTCTAATATTAATTTGAATAAGTCATCAACTGCTTGAGTAGTTACATAAGTATCATATGCTATTGCTTCTTCTACAAATCCTTGGCATTAGAAAATGTTCTGCAGATTACGACGTTCCACTAGGAAGATTGTGTTCCTGAGCATCAAGCCCTAGTTTGGTGCCTTGGATTGGTTGTCATGGGCTAGAATACGTAGATCACATCTCTCCCTAGTTGCTCTACATCAAAGACATTTTGAAAGTCTTAATTTTATTTACTTTTATAAATCATTCATATGCAAACTTTTAAACAGAAAATAGCGACGATTTACGTTTCATTCGACATTGTGATGGAGGACATAGCTTACGATCATATCTCATTCACCCTCCATATTTTAAAAGATTTTCACGAATAAAAAATATATAAAAAAAACTTTCGTTCTTCAATAATTATTTGTCCTCTTTCGTTCAATGAACTATAATATTTTGCTCTCTTCAATCTGTTATTATTATCATTCTCTTTTTAATGTCTCATTTATTTTTTCCTATCTTTTATTTTGCGTTATTTTCTCCTTTTATCTATGAAAAGATCATTGTTCATATAAAAGTTCGTGAACGATTTTAAGCTCTCTCCTTTTTTTCCATAGTTTCCTTCAATTTTTCATAATTGGAATAGGTTGTGCCTACTCAATAGACACCCACTTTGACAACTTCTCCATTCCATCCATCGAAGGTAGGGACGTGCCTACTCAATACCTACGTCTACCTTCTTTTTTAAAATTTCTATCACAATTCACATAATATGGATCAGCTGACTCGGAAACATTCCAATAAATCATCAACTATGATTTTAGAAAATGAAAGCCCAAGTGGTGAAGGTCGAGACCAACGCGATATAGCAGACTGATGTGCAGATGAAGATATGCACAAGGATGGATATGTCATTGTCAAATGTGATGGATGTGGTATGAAGATGTCGTGCAATAAGATAGTGTTTCTAAATGAATACGAAAATTTAGAATTATTATAACTCTATCAAATGTAATAATACGAAATAGTCCTATAAATCTGCGTACATCATTCACATAAAGATAGACATAATCCTCGTACCTATCTTTACTTTGTCTCCTCGACTGTAGCCGTCTGCAATGTACAAACTTGAAGCTGATATGGTTTTCAATGCTCTAAAAAACTAACGAATATCGATTTTATCAAAATCTCATTTACGACACAACCAGAAAGGTAAAAATCAGTAGAAAAAACTTAGGGACTGTTTGGGAGTTTTTTTTTCATCACCGATTTTGGATGGTACGGTTATAAGATATTGGAAAAACTGGTGCTTACTAGGTTTTTTTATTTTATTTTGGATGATTTAAAAAAAAAAAAATTGACTTAGGGTGCGTTTGATTGTAAGGGTGGAAAATGGATAGAAAGAAAATGAATTTCAGAGAAAATAATTGCCTATAACTTGTTTTCTAGGAAATTGTTAATTAAGTGTGTTTGATTGGTATAATTCTTCATCTGAAAAATTTTAAAATTTTGGAACTTTTTGTCTTCGTTTGACTTTTTTTACATGAAAATTGTCATGTAAAGTGATAATTTTTTCCACAATTGGTTATAAAATTTGTATCCATTGCCAAAAAGTTAAAAAAAAAACAAATATTTTTTATCAAAGTTTAGTATTCGTTTGGCTTCGTTTTACATGGAAATTGTCCATTAAAGTGATTTTTTTTTTTTTACAATTGATTATGAAATTTGTCCCAATTGCCAAAAAAAAAAGGTGGTTGGAAACCAAATTCTCACAAAAAATGGTGAGAATTTGGTTTTCACAAAAATCATGGAAAAGAAGGCGCGTGGACCATTACCAAGAAAATATTTTGCCTAGAAAAATTTGCCAATCAAACATCTATTTTTTGAAAAATATGGAATTTATTTTCCAATTCCATGGAAAAAAAGGTTGGTATCAAACAATGCCTTAGTATAATTTTGACCAATTCTCTCAACCTATCAAATCTTTGATTTTGACCATTTTTCATATTCTTTTCTAAATTTTCCCTTATAAAATAATTATTTTCAACCACTTATTTTGTTTGAAACAACTTAAAAATAAAGGTACATTAACTAAAAAAGTATTTATAAGCAAAAAAATTATTTGATGATTGAAAAAATTACTTATAAGTAAAACTTTCTCAATTTTTGCTTCCCATCGTTAATTATATAAAATATCATTTATGTGTCAAAAATTTCATGCAAAAAATTATAATTTTTACTTTTTAATGAGAAACATTTATGTAATTTTATTTATTAAAAAATACTTTTAGAACAATGCATAATAAGTTTCCAAATATGAATTAAATTATTTTAAAAACCTCTATAAAAATCACTCAAAACAATCCACTCCTAATCGCTTAAACCAAATAATTTAAAAAAGCTCATTTATGAGTGTTTTTAAATCGATTTTAAACGTTTATGAACTGATCGACTTTGAATTATTTTAGTAGTAATTTTTAAAACTGTCAAATCTATATTTGATAGTTTATTATCCATTATTCTAAAAAAAATTTAAAAGAATAAAATTACATATTTGACTCTTAATAAAAAAATTAGTTTATTATTTCTTAGATAAAAATTTTTCCTCATAAGTGATATTTTTACTCATAGGTAATGTTTTTACGCATAAATTAATATTTAACTCAAAAAATTAGATAAAGTTAAATATTTTACTTAAATTTTCAAATTAAAATTTCTACTTATAAGTAAATTTTACAATTATAAGTAAATTTTATACTTTTAAAATATTTTAAGTGAATTTTATACTTATAAATATTTTTTTAATATTTTATAAATGATTTTTTTATCTTATTAGAAGTATTTTTATTTTATAAACAATTTTTTTAACATAAAAGTGATTTTTTACCTATAATTAATTTTTTGTTATTATGTATTTTTTTCTCATTTTTTAAGTAATTGTTTTAAATTATAATGTATTTTTTGGTTTATAAATAATTTTTTAGTTAATATATTTATAACTACAAGTTAGTTTTGAAAAAATATGTTGGTTAAAAATAATTATTTTATAAAAGATAAAATTTGAAGAGAATATGGAAAATGACTAAAATTCATCGATTTAGTGGGTTGAGAGAACGAGTCAAAATTACGCCATACCGTTTTGGATGGTTTTATTGATGATTTTTAAATCATCCAAAATTGGTGCTAAAAAACTAACAACCACTAATTTTTCTAATTGTTTACGAATAACTCACTACTTGGTCTTCGATCCTCTCAGTCACTACGAACGCCCCCGATTAGTGCAATGTGATGACGGCATTAAAATTATAATTTATTTTTTTTTCTCTTTTTATCGGTCCACATTTTTCAATAAAATAATATTACCCGTAAGTTAGTTTTGAAAAAAAAAATATGTTGATTGAAAATAATATTTTATTAAAAATAAAATATGAAGAAAATATGAAAAATGACCAAAATCCATCGATTTGACGGATTGAGTGAATTGATCAAAATTACACCATACCGATTTGAATGGTTTAATTGATGATTTTTAAACCATCCAAAATTGTAATTTTTCCAAATGCTCGTAAAAGCCTAGACGGTGTCTGTTTGGCCATTAAAATTATAATTCATTTTTTTCTTTCTTCTTATCAATCACACATTTTATAATAAAATTATATTAAGTAAATCTAAATTTTCTTTTAGCTACACATTCTTAAAATTTTAAAAAAAAAATACTAATTTAAAAATTAAATGACAAATAACGGAGGCCAAAGTATATAAAAATAACTCCCAAGCAGGCCTGAAGGCTGGAGTTACGAGTTAAAAAAAGTCAACGACTGCTAAAATTTTCAGGGAGAGTTTAATCTGAAATTGATTCAGCAATTTCCCCAATTCTTGTTTCGCAAACCGGTAGTTTTGTCTACTCCATCTCCACCCCAGGTAATTTGGCAATTTCTCTCAAATACACCCCTTTCTTTCTCTTCTTTTTATATTTTATTTTATAATACAAGTGACAGTGATTTCGCATAGAAGCTTCCAGCTAAAGGAAATTAACTGGGAAAGGACCTATAAGTCAAAATTGGCTGATAGCAAGCATACAGAAATCAAGAAATAAATATCAGCATCAGCGACAGCTTAGAGGTTTCGTTTATTGAGTTTTATTTGTTGGGTTGCTATCAATTTGCAGGAGAATATAGTGAACTGCCAACTTTGACGTGGGCTTTTGTTGAACCCTGTGTACTTTCACTGTAAGTCCAAGCTGAAAATGGGATTCTTCTATATAAGTATTTATTGGTTTTGTTTTTTGTTTATCCTCATTTTATTGAGATTCATCTCTTCATGTTATTATTAGGATTGTTTTAGCTGCTCTTTAGTCGGTTGGTTTGATATACGTGTAGTGGTTTGACTTGGGTCTTGTGCTTTCTGATCTGAATGTTTCCAAAAGTTCTGTTTTTTCTGTGCAGAAATATAACACGTATGTATAATGCTAGGTGAAAATGGATATATAGGATATTCTATATTAGAAAGATTATGTAGTTCCTATGAAATTATCGAAAGTGGTGTAGAAAGTTTAGCGTCACGGACTGCAACTTAGCATAGTGTCAATGTCCGGTCACGACCATTGGGGACCAAGTGGAGAGCTTGGATTGCCATGAGTTTATTGTTGGCTGTAATGGCACAACTTAGCATGGCGTTAATTTCTGTGATGACTATTGACGTCAACTTGCTTCTTCATCAATTTCTGTTCTTTCTCATCTGCCAATGCTTGGTCCTAGATCTTTACTTCAATACCTTGATTTATTCACGTTTTCTTGCCGATTTCACCAATGTAACTCTAGTTCATGGATTTTGTCCCGCAATCATAAAAATGAACAAAAATCAACGACAATTGAATCTAAAAACTCGAATTATGACAAAAGATCTTACTTAGAGGTCAAGGTGTGCGTTAGAGTTATACTCATCAACCAAATCAAAAATAGTGACTCGATGAGTCAAAATGAGGCTTGCAGATTTTTGTATTCACATGATGAGTGTTGGGAGCCAATGATGATGGTATCAGCATTTTCGGGGTTGGTTTTAGAGAATTCTGAAAATTTTATTCAAGAGGATGATAATTCTGGGACTGGGTTGATTACTTTGTTGGCAATTGAGGCCATTAAGGTCAAGGAAATACTGGTTGAAATCGTAAGGGCCTAGAGCTCTGATACAACGTGAGCAGGCTGTGTATTGAATGAATAGTTTATATAAAACTGTGCAACGACAAAAGGGTAACTAAAAGAGAAATCTGCTCTTATAAATCATAGGAAAGTAAGGGAATAAAATGCTAACAAATATGTAAATATAGTTTCAGGTGGAAATCAAGGAATTTGTACAGATAGGAAAGGTTTTGTCAACAGTTTCCATTTCTCAACATAGCTAAAGACAAATCTAATGCTTGTTTGTCACTTCTGAGAATTTATTATTTCAACCACTATTTTTTCCATGGTTCTTTCTAAGTATGAGTTCCACGAATTACTTCGCTGAGGTTTTCTAATATGAACCGTATACTTCAATCTATGCTTGAACCATAAAATGCACCAACAAAACAATTTATCACTAAAATAATTGCTTAAACTCAGAATAATTGCTGTAATTGTGCTTCACTGATTTAGTATTATTTATCAATGTCTATTCTGCTTCGAAAACACTAAAAAGGATTCTTACGTAGTCACTGGATTTTTTTTCTCTTTGCAGTATAATTTCTTCCAACTAGAGTTTTATCCAGTGCCGTTGGGTTCTGATCTTCTCTTCCAACAGAACAGTGAACATATATGCTTGTTTTAGTTTGAAGCATTTATCTAGGTTATTGTGGAGTGTCCAGTATGGCAGATGTCAGCCCTAGGACTGATACTTCAACTGATGCTGACACCGAAGATAAGAATTTGAGGGTAATGTCCAAAATGCTTTCCCAATATATTATGCAAAAAATCTCTCTTTATTTACTTTTTTATATACTTATTATTGTGAATTGATACATAGATGATCAGGTTTTCATTTCTGTTGATTCTTATTATTGTGCATTGATACATAGGTGACCAGGTTTTCATTTCTGTTGTGCATATTTCTCCCATTACTCTAGTGTGATAAGCTTGTATTATTTGTTATTGCTTTAATATTAAATTTTAGTTTCCTGTTTACTTTCAGAACGCTCTCTCACAGGGTATGGTAGCTTCTGATGGCAGCGATAAGTCCAGGGATCAAAAGGTTTGAAATCTTACTAAATCTAGTGCACCTATATCCTTATTTCCGTGTAGATATATGATCTTGACAGCTTCATGCAGACGCTCCGCAGACTTGCTCAAAACCGTGAAGCTGCGAGAAAAAGCCGTTTGAGAAAAAAAGTAGGTTCTCATGTTGTGCACATTATATACCTGTGTTTTTTAGCTTCAAATGCTGGTTACCGTTTATAAATGCATGTTGTCAGATTTACTATGGAAATCATCTATGCATGCACTTTTTAAGTTTTCATTATAATCATGGTAGAACTGCTGAACTAGGAGCTCTATCTTCCAGTGCACGATGTGTAGTTTTTAGGAATTATTGCACTGTTATCAGCACCGGAATGACCGGCCGGTTCGTTACGGAACCTGCGATTTGGTGCAGTTAGCTATGGTGGACTTTTTCACAGTTGAATCGGTCATAACCTGCCAGAAATGACAGGGTTGCTGTAAAACTGGCTGCACCATTTGATAAAATTGGGCATCTCATAAAACATACTCCAACAATGCTTGTAGGGTCTTTCGAACCTGGGTCATTTTTGTAATAACCAAAGTTCCTTTCCACCAAGCCAGCACTAGTTTGATGTCTGCAATATCCTCTAAAACATATATAACTGATTACTAAAATATTTATTTAGGTAAGTATTTCAATTTTTATAGCTAGATATAATGGAAAGAATTTGTTAATTAATTAAAAGCACTTCCAGTTTGCACCTAAGAATAAATTCATGACTGCTATAATCAACATAAAACAGTTCAAAACTTGTAGTATGTTTCAAAAGGCAAAAACACTTTCGTAGATACATGTTTCAAATGGCTGATATAATATCTTTTATATCATTTTTTAAAAATTTGTTAGAGAATATTCTTTGTTAATAACTTGAATTTCGTCTTGTCATTCATCTATTTAATATGAAAATCATTAATAAAATTTGAATGGAAACATGACATGATTTCATAGAATTCTGATGGCCTTGATAAATTGATTTTCGTATTTTTGTATACATTAGAGGAAGAGGAGTGCTGTCATATATTTTGTATGTTGAATATGACAAATAATACACATGGGGGAAAAAGGAAATTAGAAAGAGAGGAGCAGGGAATATGAAATTATGATATATATCGTAATATATATTACCAATCTGTGTCATGAAACTGACAAAAGGCAAAATAAAATGAAATTGAAGTAATATTTGGATTTATCTGTAACCTTCTAATTAAAAATGGTAGAAGAATAATTAACAAATATGTTATTGATTTGATTTGGAGAAAAACAAAAGGGAGAATACACAGCACATTTTTCTTCTTACTGTAACAGTGCAGCTACATTACTATTCTTTTGGCATTCCTTAATTTTTAAAGTTGTAGTTATAGTTATGCATAATCTTTATAGTAGGAATACAATGATGTACAAAAAGTTCATGCCCTTCTTTATCTCTAAAGATAAGGTGCCTAACCATTCAACTGCTATTCCATCTCCATTATCCATTTAGCCCAGCTTCCTGACCTGATTGATGGGCCAGTTGGGTATGATAACTTTGAACAATTGTAATTTGGCTTAAACAACTTCTATAATTAGGTTAGATATGTGTCTGTAAAAGTTCTATTTGTAATTTTTAATGGTTGGATATTTTTCAAAATCGACATACAAATATGCATGCTTATGTCTCTGAAAATAGTTGTGTTTTCATCACAGTTTGGTTATCTCTGAAAATGGACGCGTTTTCATCACAGTTTGGTTCTGCATAATAGTATATTAATTTATTTGTGTAAAATCTATTGGTGACAGAACTTACAAATTAATTATTAAAAGTATTATATGTTATCTAGTTTCTTTCTAAAGTTCACATACCCATACCCCAACTTCAAGCACTTTACTACACATTTGAACCCATGATATGTCTTGATGTCCCAACTGGGTTCAGTGACTATCATTTAAGGATTTCGGTCATGGGTGAAACGTTGATGAAACCTAGAATCAACCACGCAGCACAGGTTGAATATGATTCACAACCCCACCAACCAACCACCAATCCATGTAGACACGTACCGATACATGGATCCAAGGTTTAATTATCTATTTTGGCTAAACTATCAGCTGGATTTTATCCATTTAAAATTTTCGTTGCTGTTTTCATGCACCATATGCATGTATACGTGTCATATTGTTTCTGGTATTTTTAACTTTGTCCAATGCTGAAATCTCTCTCTGTTCATTCCCCTTTTGTCTATTGGTATGTGGATTATTTTGTTTTATATTACATAGTAGAAAGCATGATATGGCCAGGCAAATATCTAAGTTTTATATTCCTTTGAGACATACCCAACAGCTAGTTTACTTTCCTCTAGAGGGAGGATGGGAGTAATGTTGTTGACCAAGCAACTACATGCTTTTGCCAACTTTTTTATTTTTTTCCCCTGTTTGAATCATCAACTCCTGATGTCAATCTACTCGGGACTTATTGGGTCTGTATACAGAACTGACAAAACATCTAATTGTTTAGGGTGCTTAAAAATCAAGAAAATAAGTATCTATCTGCTAGTCCATTGAAAAACTCTTGAACGTAACACTTGATTTTACCATGTCTACACCCATAGAAAGTATAGGTTTCTTGTAATTCCAACCAAATTTGATCTGCTAGCGCCAACTCTATAATAGGCTGGCAAATATAGGCATGTTAAGGATTCAACTTTGAGATTATAACACCTTCAATGCAATAACTTTATTAAGAACAATGTTCCTTCTTTGTCACCCTCCTGTCAATCCGTTTTCCGTATAGTGTGTCATCAATGTTACACAGGAGGGCATATAGCTTTTGAGTGCCCTTTTGTAATTTGTTTGATTACATGGTTACGCACTCTAGTGGCTGTGGACAACCTTTGCTACACGTTTTTTTTTTTTTTCTCAAGAAAATTGTCCACTTCTAAGATTTTCTTATTAACCACAGGCTATTGCCTGCTAATTAGCTTCATGTTGCTTCAGTCCAAGCCTGTTTTAACAATATTCTTGATTTTTATATTTGTTTTAGATAATGAAAATTATAAGCCATTAACCTAATATTTCTTACCGATTGTCTCTGGTAAGTTTCTCAAAAATGGCAACAACCTTACTTGGCATCATAAAGGACGACATATAATTGATGAAAATATTTTGATAAAACTGACCGGATGACAAATAAACTCCCCCCTCTCTAGCCAACGCCCATCCAACCTTAAGCATTGTAAAGTTGAATTCCTAGGGGAAATTTTAGAGCCTTAAGCTACATTATAGCATATCTTCTCAAGAGATGCTGGTCTAATAAAAACTGTGTCATTTGACAATGTCATTGACATATCTTATATTTATGTGTACTGTTTTACTATTTTGTCTTCAGGCTTACGTCCAACAGTTAGAAAGCAGCAGAATGAAGTTGACGCAACTGGAGCAGGAACTCCAACGAGCTAGACAACAGGTTCTTTTCTGTCTAGTAGTATGATTTCCCCCTTAATATCCTATTTCTAGTAAGTCTTTGTTGTTTCTCAATTTAGTGAATATATTTTCTTTGCTGAAGGGCATATTTATTTCAAGCTCAGGAGAACAAGCTCAGTCTATGGGAGGAAATGGTACAGTTATCATCTTTTTGACTATACGATTATGAACTTCATATCAAATTATTCTGTTGCTCAAAGCAGGTATAAAATTAATTATGTTCCTTTGTAAAAATAATTATTTTTCAAAAGAAAGAGAAGAAAGCTGCAAGAATGTTGTAAAGGGGGAAATCATGGGATAATAGCCCAAATGATCACTGAACTTTGCAAAAGATCCACAAGGGGTCACCGAACTTTAAAAATCACCTCATTCATCACTAAACTTTACATGTTGTAATCTCATTGATGTGAGTACCAAATCAGCTACACGTGGATTTTATTAATTAAAACACATTTTAAAAAAATAATGAATCAAACTCTCTTTCTCGCATTCAGGGAAGAAAATCCCCAATCTCCCCCACCCCAACCACCACCAAATCTGGATCTGAAACGGAGATCATTGAAGTTTGGTGGTACAGGTGCAACACTCGCCAACTTAGATCAACTCATCCATTGCCTGATTTGGTTTGAACAGTGAATAAATATGAAGGTCCTTGGAAATGCTGGGAGTGCTCAGTGCTAATGATTCCTTCTACACTGGAGATGTTAGTGTCCCACTTGACATAGCATTTACCGGTTCTTGGAAATGGAAGATTGCGTGTGTTTTAAAAATTTTCAGTGTCAATGAAGAGAGCTCCCCAAATTTGATGGTTAGTCAAATTCATAGCAACTGAGATTATTGGTTGATGTCAAAGCTCCATTCCAGTCACGACTGAGATTATTGGTTTTTGGTTGTGGATTGAATAGGGGAAGGTTATGTTGTAGCTGCATTGGTGGTGTTGGGTAGTTTTACTTCTACGACGGGGATGTGGGGAAGGCGATGGCGGCGAGTGGTGGTGGTGGGTTGATTTGGTGGTGGTTGGGGGAGGAGGGAGGAGGGAGATTGGGGATTTTCTTCCAAGAGACGGGTTGATTCTTTTTTCTTTTTACACATGTTTTAATTAATAAAATCCACGTATGTAGCTAATTTGACACTCAGCAATTGACACATCAAGCCACGTATGCAGTCACGTCAGCATTCCGTCAATTTTTTGACGGAATTTGAGTTCAGTGACTAACGAGATTAAAAAATGTGAAGTTTAGAGATGAATGAAGTGATTTTAAGTTCAGTGACCTCTTGTAGACCTTTTGCAAAATTCAGTGACCATTTGGACTATTATCCTGGAAAATCATTGTACGAGGTAGTACTGATGGACTGAGAGCATGAAGAGGTTCAGGAAATGGTTAGGGGTACCTTCAGGCCTGGTGGTTGAATAGCTATTGAAGTTAAGCACTGAGTTTAGAAGGGAGTAGAAAGTTTCAGAGACCGGACATCCTTCTCTGAAA
This sequence comes from Fraxinus cuspidata, assembly GCA_903798385.1. Lineage (NCBI taxonomy): Eukaryota > Viridiplantae > Streptophyta > Magnoliopsida > Lamiales > Oleaceae > Fraxinus > Fraxinus cuspidata. The sequence continues at coordinate 3,704 of CAIGRP010129556.1, read as the reverse complement.
CTTTCCATGGATGAAGAGGTTGATAGTGATATATAACGAACTTCAGAATTGAAGGAGAAGAGTTGAACTCTTAACAATTTAGATCAAAGTTTGGAGGTGATTTAAGTTCTTCTTTTTGTTCTTTCGGCATGATCTTAGTAAATATTAAATATTAAACTATAGATGCTATGATGATGAGTTGTGTGGGTCGCGTTTGTGAAGCTTCTTGTATAACCTTCAATTTTCTTTGCCCAACATTTATGAATCTTTATTTGAAAGAACTGTTGGGAAAAACGAATATATTGAAATTTATAAAGCATATTAGCTCCATTGAAAGTCAAAACTATAAGCAGGACATATTGCTAAAGTCCCCTGCTATGAATTCATCACTGTAATTTATATATGCATTCCTGAGAACTGGAAGAGAGAAAATGAGTTGAGTGAAATAAAGCAAAGTTGTCACAGTTTTCAGGAGAATAAAAATATTAAAATGAACATGTCAGTGACTCGTGAATTCAAGGTGTAAAGCATAAATTTATTTAGTTGATGGAGCGGATTACAAATTTAGGTTGTGTGCAGGTAGTTGAACTTGAACTAAGGCTATCCTTTGCCCGGAGAGCTAAGTTACGAGCATCTTCTTAAGGAGATACATAAATACTGAAAATATTTTAAGCTTTTGCTGAAAGAGGTTTATGTACTTTAAGGAACCGATTGTGAGTTCAGTTTCCTGCCCCTCCCATTTTCCTGCCCCTCCCATTAGAGCGATGAACTTTTTGCATAAGGGTGAGCATAAAAATTGATGGGGAATAGGAATTAAGTTAATGTCCAGAGAACAGTCTTCATACTTCCTTATGCTCCATTTTTGGTTTACATTAGTTGCTTGAATTTTGGCTTCCCCATCAAAATATTCTGAGATGTACTTGTAATAATTTGTCTACTTGGGTCCCTTCCCGTAAGTTAAATGCTTTTGTAACCCAACTCGGTAACATAAGTTCATTGTTTTACAAACCTTAATTATTTCAGTGACTTTGAGTTCCATGGAAATATGAACTGTAAACCCTATACTTCTAGGCGCTCTGGCCTTCGATGTTGAATATGCACGGTGGCTGGAGGAACATAACCGCCGGGTTAATGAGCTAAGAGGTGCAGTCAATTCACATGCTGGTGATGGTGAACTTCGCATTATTGTGGACGGCATCTTGGCACACTATGATGACATTTTCAGGATAAAAGGTGATGCTGCAAAGGCTGACGTCTTCCATATTTTATCAGGCATGTGGAAAACACCTGCAGAAAGGTGCTTCCTCTGGCTTGGTGGTTTTCGTTCATCTGAACTTCTTAAGGTGATGGTTACACTGTTTGTATCAGTTTTTTGTCCATGAGCAACCTTCTTTTTTAGGATGACTCCGTATTCTTATTCCCCCCTTTGATAGGGCCGACAGCTTGTGCTAATAGATCCCAAAAGTCTGTACCCATCTCTCTGTAGCACCCTCGTTTTACAGGAAACCACATGTTCAGGAAATTTTATAATGATTGCATATTGTGAGCATAGAACAAACAATTGTATGAGAACCTGTTCTATCATGTGGCATGTGAGTTTAATGATTCTTATTTCCAATTTTTACTTATTTTTCCCTCTCTTCAGCAAAAATAACATGCATGAAAGGGAAGATATTTTACAGAATATCCCAAAGACTGTTGTAGAGATGGGAATGAATGTGCATAAGAGTGTTAATGTAGAGAGTGCACAGACTTCCCATACCAGTATTTCAATATTACTGGCCAACCGAAACCCAAACTTACTTAAAAACGTATCTGTATGGGAAAACCAAACTCCCTCACTGGGTCTAGGTTGAGGTATAAAAAAAGCAGCCTAGGATTGATGGTGTTTCTACTAAAAAAAATTGTCTCCTCCCTTAGACCCTACAGATCTCCCCTGATAAGAGTGGACTTATTGGAAAATGTAGCTTTATTGTCACATTTAGCTCATGTAGATCAAAACTGGAGCACAGTTTATGGCAAGAGATGATTATAGGGAACCATAATTATGTGGGAGAATTCTTTTATTTTTCTGTCTTTGGTACTGCTAGATGTCTGTATGATGGTTTTGCATTTCTAAGAGAAATTATTAGTAAAATTGTGTAAATCCTGTTGACCTTACTAAGATCCTTTCATGATGCTTTTTTTTTTAATTGAATTAGTCAAGTAGATATGCCTGATGCTTCTATATGCTCTACTTGCATGCTATTTTGGTTCTAAGGTGTTCATAATCCTTCGCTGAATATCAGGATTTCATGTATTTGCGGAGCATTGGGTTTTGAGCTCAGCACTCTATCTAGTTTAAACAATATGGTCAATGGGGGTTATCTATTGGATTCTACGTTGAATTAATTCTCCTGTCCTTATTGTGTGTACGACTGTGCTCACGTCATTTTATTCCCTGAAAATGATGATGAAGATTTTCCTAGAGAGTTAATTTTCTTGGTTCATAACTTTTTGCTTGTTCGTTTTGTTATCTTGTTGTCACAATAGTTAAAATGCCCACGTTTTCTATTTGTAATATTAGTTTTTAAAACTCCGATGCCTGGTTGCAGCTTCTTATAAATCAGTTAGAGCCATTGACTGAGCAGCAGATAATGTCAATAAACAACTTGCAACAGTCATCTCAACAGGCTGAAGACGCCTTGTCACAGGGAATGGAAGCATTGCAGCAGTCTTTGGCTGAAACACTGGCTGCTTCTCTTGGTCCGTCTACTTCAACAGCAAATGTTGGCAACTACATGGGTCAAATGGCAATGGCTATGGGGAAGTTGGGAACTCTTGAAGGCTTCATTCGTCAGGTTATCTTTTTGCTCTTCGTACCTTTTGTTTTCTGTCATTAATCCTATCCCCTAGCCAGTACCCATTCCAACCCAATAATAGAGATCATCTGGGGCTCACAGATTGTATTGACTTGTAAATATGAAAAATTGTGTGAAGCATGTACAACTTTCCATCTATGTTTTGATAGATTGACCTCTCCAACTCTTTGTTGACGATGAATTTAAATATATGGAGGTGTATAGATTCATATCTGTTTCTACCATTTAGCGCTTATCGAATAAATTACTGTTTCCACGACCCTTGTTACTAGCAATGCAATATGATATAACAATGTGGTACTCTCCATCAGTTGAGCACTGTTGTGGTATATATCATATGTGAATGTATTGATAGATGATGATGAAGCCTTGCTTGCATTGCAGGCTGACAATTTGCGGCAACAGACTTTGCAACGAATGCATAGTATATTGACAACCCGGCAATCTGCCCGCGCTCTACTTGCTATCAATGACTACTTCTCTCGGCTTCGAGCACNGTATATATCATATGTGAATGTATTGATAGATGATGATGAAGCCTTGCTTGCATTGCAGGCTGACAATTTGCGGCAACAGACTTTGCAACGAATGCATAGTATATTGACAACCCGGCAATCTGCCCGCGCTCTACTTGCTATCAATGACTACTTCTCTCGGCTTCGAGCACTTAGCTCTCTTTGGCTTGCCCGTCCCCGTGAGTAACTTCTCGATCTTGCCCGGTTCTTGTTGATGTATTCTACAAATGCAACTTGGTTTGTTTGTTTACAATGTAAACTTTGGAGGCAGGCAGGAGTCATCAGACGGTTTCAGTGCAGTGTTATTTCCCATCATCATCATTGCTGCAGCTTCATCTCATGTTGTATA
>CAIGRP010129555.1:0-15729 GCA_903798385.1 Fraxinus cuspidata | reverse complement strand
AAAATTAAAAGAAAAAAAAAATTTAGGGCTCTCTCCAAGTAATACTCTTGCCTATTTTCAAAAATAATAAAAAGAGTTAATTAAGTTAAGATTATTGAAGTTTTAAGTAAATACTAGTTTCTAACGCTTCCACTAATTGTCGTGCAGTTCAAAAATTAACGTCAAACCATATGTAGTGCCACTAAGAGCCAACATGTCATCATATGATAATATTTATTATGTCAAGTCAGCAAAAGTTAAAGAGCTAGCATAATAAATAACACTATTTGGTGGCACATTGGCACTAATGTAGGATTTAATGTTAATACTTATAATTGATGATCATTTGTGTAATCTTTAGAAACTTGAATGACATAATGACATTCTTTTATTAAAGTTTGACCATCGAAATAATTAGTCAAAACTTCGATGACCATTAATTAGGATAATTAAGCCCACTAAGTTTGAGCTTCAGTAGTTATAACTTAGTTGATTGATAGCTATATATCCATTATTCTGATATTATTGGTTGTTAGAATTGTTAGTTTAGAGGCGTTGAGCTAAAAATTAAAGCTTGAGATAATGAAAAGCTACCATATTTTTAGGTTAGTTTTTCATTCATGCATTCTTTCTTATTCGCAACTATTAGTTCCAATTTAGAGTTCATATTTGATGTTACTTCAGCTTCGTCTTATTAACTTTTTTGGATACATCGTGTTTACATATTAGTTATATGACTTGAAGTAATGCCTAAACGTTGGTTGAGCAAATATATCATCTCGATTTTCACATGGTTTAGATAAACAGAAAATGTTGCTTCACATCCCGATGTCTTGATAATTGTGAAGTTGTGTTAAAAAAACGTTTCGACTCCATGTGAACTCATGCTTTTCTTTAATGTCAGACATTTAAAGAGCATCTCTAATTTTAAAGAGCACCTGATACATACTAAAAGTAACTTTAATTTAGAATGTGATTTTTTATTCACGCACTCCAACAAACTCTATTTTTAGCTCTTCATTTTACTTATTTCAATAACCATTTCTTATTTTCCTTCATTTCTTAATTAATATATTTTTTTACATGTAAATGGTTAAAATATTCAAATATAATTTGAATAATCCAAGAAGTGGAGCATTGAAACTTGCAACTTATTATATGGATCGCCGAAAATTTGGCGTGTACAAGTCCTACTTCATCTTTTTTGTTTTGTAGTATATCATAAAAGTTCTCCAATTTCATTGACTTGTACACCATGCTTTGCAAAATGCAGGCTCAAGAACAAGTGGAGCGCTAAAGAAGAATCGTCGGCATTAACTAGCACTTTATGGTACTCATCGACATCCAACCCTTTGCAACATGAAACTATTTGGATCAGGAGCCACATCGAGAGGATAATACGAAAGAACTTGGTCCCTTTCCATAGAGATTGAAAAAAGAGAACCAAAAGACTTTGCAATATCTCCTATTCTTCTAGTTTAACATCCACATTAATGTTTGCGAGCAGCATTAAGACAAATTTGAAGTTGCTCTCTAGGCTGATTTTACAATAAATCACGTATACTGTCCTCCAGTTATAACTATTCTGTATCATATTTTAGCCTTTTTTATATTTTAACAGATTTTTGTCCCCTTTGGTGATGGGAACTGGGATGAGTTGGTGATAAAAACTGAGAATCAGGAATGGTTATAATACTTCGCGTGCGATTGTACTCGTTTATTTCAAGGTTACACGGGGAATTTTAGAAGGCTTGTTGTCATCACGTAAATTTGAACTTAGCCAGAGCGATTGATGAGATTGACGTCATTAGAAATAAATTTGTTCTTCATTATCCAGGTAAATAATAGCATTTTAAGAATTTCTTTATAGCCTTTGTTCTACAATTATATCGAGTGTGAATAGTTCGAGCTTGAAACTTGTAATCAATCATATTATTCTATTGCTTCTTTATACTGTATGCCCAAAGAAGGCAGTCTATACATTACTGCAATCCGTACAGATGATAGTCCTTACAGATTAACGGTAGAATTATTGCTCAGAGACTTCAGTTTACCACTCTACAATCCTTTCTAACCTCCTGGCCTCCTGTGATGCTGCTCATCTTGATCATAGAATTAACGAAAGCTGTGTTAAAAGCTTTCTTCGAGCTTGCAAACTTTGAAACCAAATCTTTTGTCTTTGGAATTGTGAGAAGAGCCTGATCCGAAGAGAATAAGCTCTTCTTCTGGAGTATAAGCTTGTAGTAGTTGTTATCGAAAGTTGTCGATGAAGGATCCATGATGGTACCTGCATTCTTTGCCCCATTTTTAATGGGGCAAATGCTTTTCAAGCTTGCTGCTAAGGATGGATGAAGGGTTGGGTCAATGTCGTGGGTCGAGTTGAAGTTGTGGATTCTATTCTTGAAGGATGAACAGTGGGAGAAACCCAGAGTATGCCCACCTGCAACAGGAAGTTTGTTGTTCCCTTTTAAGTTTCTGTTTTTTAGTAGCTTGCATTAGAGAGTTAAGAGTTGGTAATAGGACTTCTACCTGAAAGAGCCACAAGATCTTCCATGGATAGACCCCTTTGAAAAAAGCTCTGTTGTAGTTGAGAAATGTTGAAGGTTGGAGCTGGCAACAGCCTGGTTTCACTGGCCTTCGATATTCGTCCATCTTTACGTCCTTTAGGAACATCCCATGTTGGCCCTCCAGTCAGCACAACTGCATCTCTAGCAGCTAAAGCCAATATATCAGCACAAGAGACAATTCCAGGGCATTTAGCTTCAACTGCTTTCTTCGCACTTTCAATTACATAAAATGCATGCAATGAAACATTTGGAGGTCCATCCTTTTCTGCTGTGTTTCCCCCTTTTGAGTTCAGCAACACTGAACCATCACATCCCTTTTACAAATCAAATAATAATAAGTTAGCCCAGAAAAAAGAAAGATAAAAAGAAAAAAAAAACCATATAACAGTTAAAAATACTTGATTACCCTTATAAAACAGTCATGGAAATGCATTCTGAGCAGTGCTGCAGGGGCAGTTTTGTCTTTCATGGTTGCTTCCCTTACAACTTGTGCAATAACATATTCAACATCAGGGCAAGTTTTGGTGTAGTAATTTAAACTCAAAGCATTTCCTAGTGAAAAGGCAGAGAAAAATAATGGTAACAGTGCTAAAATGGAAGCCATTAGCATTGACGATATAAAATTTTAAAAATTGATGATTAAAGAAAGGTGCATGAGCATGGCCCTTTATAGGGATTTTGTGGAAAAGTAAGAGACATTATTATTACAAATTTGTTATGATCAGCTGTAATAGTAAACATAATTGGTTGGCTGGCTGCCTGTTTGCTGAAGAAGTGTTTTCTAAGCAATCCTCTTGCAAAAGAGAAATAAAAATAAAAATAAAAAAATAAAACATGGTTAACCGGTCATCTCACATTGGCTTAAAATTATCTTTATCGCGTGCATATATAATATATACCTACATTTGGGTGAAACTAACAAATTTAAAAGTTTTTAATCCTAGAAATAGAACGTATTTACTATTTAAACTTAAATTTTCACATTCATGCAGTGGCGGAGCTAGAATTTCACATAGTGGCAGAATATACATTTCTTGTGTATATCTGAGAAAAAAGGTCAAAATCTCTACGTAGATTTCTAGAAAATTTCGAAATGTTGCTGGAGCAGTCGCTAACCCTTGCATCTGACTTCACGTGCAGACCTGATTATGTTATATCAAAATCATGAAACTTGTAGAATTTTCATAAATAGGTAACAATGAAACTTTTGCTTGCTTTTGTAGCATGTGACTACACATTCCAATTTTCACTGCTCGACTAATTGTTTAAATTATTAAATTAGATTTCAAAGTTCAGACTAATAAAGTGTTTTACCTCACTTAATCAGTGAACAAGATAAAGAAAAGTTTCAACATAGCTGCTCCATTTTTTCGAAAGTGGTTAGAGTGTTGCATCAATTTGTTATTTATATTAGTTACAGATTGCAAATTAAGTTTAATTTTTTTGGTCCACGTGTTAAGAATCTTGTCGTTAGAAGTTTACAATTAAATAAGTTTTAAAAAGGATATTTGTATTGATTATATTTGAAAATAAGTTACTTATTTATAGTAATAGTTACTTATAATAGTAATATTTTTACTTTAAAGTAAGCAACAACATAGGTGGAGAATATACAAGATGGTAGTTTTTCTACCAAATTTGCTTGGGAGCTTGTTCGCTCGGACGGTGCGTTCCATGATGTCTATCGCATGATTTGGAGTTCTATTATTTCTTCGAAGATTTCCTTCTTTTATTGACGATTGTAGTGGCCTACTCCCAGCTGATGTAGTGATTCAACGGTGGAACTTGTCTCATCTGGCATTTCGATGTCATTATTATTCGGCGATTGAGACCATTTTGCACCTAATCAGAGGTAGCGAATTTCAAACTAGGTTTGGCACAATTTCTCTAACAATCACTTTGCTAGCGTGAGGACTTTGAGTACCGCTTTCAAGGCTGACAGTTCTCAAGCCAGTTTGTTTGGAGTGGTCACATTCATACTATCATTCCTTTGTTCATCATTTCGTTCTTACGGATTTTGAGGAATGAAGCGAAGCACCATGGTATAGCTATGGAGCCTCGAAGGATCATATGGTAGGATATTGGACTATCACATTTCTCCACACAGACCATTTATTTTGGTTTGGTGTAATGACAAGGAGACTTGGATATCACCTCTTTATTTGGTATTGCTCTCACCCACCATGACCTTCTCATCCTATCTTGGTTTCTTAGCATGCTATGTTGGTGGAATCCTAAAAAATCAATATTGATGGATGCGTTAGGGATGTTTTTACTAGTGGTGGGGGTATCATCCATACTTAGGATGATGTGTTCGTGCATTCTTCTTATCCTATGATGTTTGTCCCGTGCTCGAGATTGAGCTATGAGCTTTTGTTGATAGGATCCTTCTTGCATATCGACTTGATCTTTCAAGTTTATAGATAGAGGCGAATTCTTTTGCTACGGTTCATTGCATCACACTTGGAGGAGGTCCTCGATCCATCCAGGCTACCCTAGGGGCGTTAACGAGTCGAGTCGAACTACAAACCGAAACTTTTTGCTCAGGCTCGAATTGAGTAAAAATACTTCAAACTTTTTTTAGCTCGAGCCGAGCAAAAGCTGGGCCAAAAAATTAAAAAAATCAAAAAAGAAGAAGTGGCAGGTAAGTTTTTTAATTTTTTAGGCTCACAGGTTGGCCCGTAGAGCCACACGGCCCGGCCCGGCTCGGCTCGAGCCGACGTCCCTAAATGGGGCTCGGCTTGAGCCTCGGCTTGGCCCCACCGAGTCACGAGCCGGCCCGACTCGAACTAGTTTCGGGCCAAGCTCGAGTCCACTAGCCATTTTGCCATCCCTAGGCTACCCTGATAGATTAGGCACCTAGCCTCCTTCGATTGTGATTCGTTTCTCACATTATTTGTAAAAGAAGCTAAGTAGCTGATTTACCAACTAGAGAGGGATGGAAGCGATGTTGATATCACGAGTATGGTCCTCATGACTTTGCGTCCTAATACAAATTGACAAACGTAGGCTTCTCATGTTTAGAGGCCTTTAGATAATTTTTTTTTTTTTTTTTTGTCACATTTGTATAGGAGGTATTACCTCTTCATTTATTGATTTCAGTTTTTTCCTTTGACTGGAGGTTAGGTATAAGTCTCCCTTTGCTTCATTTATATCATGGTAGGGAAATACAAATCCCTATATCATGTCTTGGTGGAGCCTAAAAAACACACCAGACTATGATGGTGCTTAAAAAATGGAAATAACATATTTTAACATCATTGAAAGTAAAAGATAATAAGAAAGTAAATTTTTTTTTTTTTTAACATTAGCCTTGACTAGGTTTTAGCTTTTGTAGTTATAATGTATGACCACGTAATGAATTGATAACTTTTCTTTCTCCTTTTCAATTTATGGATTGATAGCTTTATATCTATTATTTCGATGTGATTGGTTGTTAGAATATTAAGTTTAATCAACTATTATTGTTTTTAGTCACAAGATCAAACATGAGATGATTACTTACATCAGATCTTAGGTAAAGTTGACACATAAATAGTTAAGTTCAACACGAATATTATTTGCCTTCAAGAATCATTTGGAACTTTGTAATATCTTACTTATGATACATTGACACCTCGTGAGCCCGATCATGTCATGGCCACCGACAAACAAAACTAACGGTTAATTTAATAAAGCAACTCGTCAATTGTAGTATTAGTATTTAACCCTTGTTTGGTTTAGTTAAGAATTTGATTTTTAGTAGATTTCAATAAAAGTCAATGAAACATAATATTAAAAAGTTTAAAAATATTGTAGGTCTCGTGAAATGTGGTTGAAAATAAAATTTTAAAAAATGAGTTAAAAAATGAAAAGGTAACAGGTAGGATTATGAAAGTCAACAAGCTGAACACTTTCCCACACCAACTTGAACCAACAAAGATTTGCTAAACATGCACTGAGTATATCTACTCCAGCATGGCGATCCCAAATGTTAAAAGGGATATGACATGCAATAGTCCCAACCTTAAGTTGTAAAATAGATGCACAATCACCCAAGCACGGTGCCTCTCGTGCTCATTTCTTCTTTCTATATAAATAATGAGTCAGTACTTGATGCAATAATAAGTGAAAACTATCACTTTGACTGGAAATTTTTTTACCAAACACGTGAAGTCATCTCGAGTCTAATTTAAGCTGCATAGCTCAACCTAACTTCAGCATGGTGTGCATTTGACCACCTTATCTCCCACTTTGATAGGTTGTAGAGCAGTGTTACATGTGTTAAACTACATACTACGAGGGGTGTTAAGTGGGAGGAACCAACCTGCTTGGCTTGTTCAACTTATAACTCGACTTAGGTGAGCTGAATGCAAGCTAGCTCATTTCCAAAACTCTGGTTTGTCTCGTCCTATCAACTCATCCCTTGGTGGGCTGAGCCAAGCTTGGTCACGAGCCACTTGCGATTCACCACTTTTTTTTTTGTTTTTGTAAAAAATAAAAAAATTGCATTTTACCATCTAAGTGTAAGTAATTTTGTAGAAAAAATTATTAAAAGATTAAGGGATAATTGCAGCAGCAGTACCAAACATTTCATTAAGTAGCACATTTTGTCGAAACATTTCATTTGTACCACTCACGGTTCCAAAAATTTCAAAATGTCGCAGCTGAAGTCCAAATGAATGGTTTCTGTTAGTTTGACCGTTAGTTGACCAAATAATTGACTTTGACAATAATTTTGACGGATTTTTGAAGGTTAAAATGGTAATTTTACGTTTTTTATAATAAAATAACCAAAATCAAATAATTAAAATTTAAAACCCATTCCACCTTCCTCACACCCCCACCCCCACCTTCTCCTTCTACTTTTCTTCCACAGCCAACGTCGGCACTGCTGTCAATATGTCACCATCCTTCGCCACCTCTAGCTTCAACCTCAAATTCCTTCTCAGCCGTATTTTTTTTCACTTTTATTTGTCAATACTCGGAAGTTCGAATCTTCATTACAAACCTTCACAATTTCAGCAGATGAATTTAGAAACTGGTGTAGAGCTACATTAAAACTAAAAGCCAGAAAAAAAAAAGCATTAAATTAAAGTGTTCCAAATTCCATCATTTCCCATCAAAATATCCAANTACAAACCTTCACAATTTCAGCAGATGAATTTAGAAACTGGTGTAGAGCTACATTAAAACTAAAAGCCAGAAAAAAAAAAGCATTAAATTAAAGTGTTCCAAATTCCATCATTTCCCATCAAAATATCCAAAAAAAAAAAAAAAAAAACCAACCCAGAAGACGGTTTTTTTTTTTTTTAAACAGAAAATGATGAAATGGGTACCATACCAGGACAGCCCGATGGGCAGGGACGGAGGGAAAACTGGACTGAGGATCGGTAGAATCAGTCGAATAAGAGGCGATCAATACAACATCGGAGAAGGCCAACATATCAGACTTGGAAATGGCGATGGTCCCAACAGATCCAACAGAGAGTAGCCGGAGGAAATTGACCTTGGCCTTGAGGTCCTCAATCTCGCGCTTGAGCTCCTCCTCTTTCTCGCCGCCTCCTCGAAGCATTCCCTACACGTGTCGGCATCTCGTGTCCTGTACTCTTCCTTGCACGAAAGGCATTTCATCTTTTCCCTCCACGCAATGAATCTATCTTCGTCGTAGTCTTCGTCTTCCTCCTTGTCCCTAAAATCCGTGTTAGAGTGCAATGGAAGTCGCGGCCCACGGTGTTGGTGATGGAAGAGAAGGAGAAGGCCGAGGTGTACGGAGAGAAGAAGGAGGTGGAATGAGTTTTTAATTTTAATTATTTGATTTTGATTTTTTTATTATAAAAAAATATAAAATTATCATTTTAATTTTTTAAAATCATTCAAAATTGTTTTTAAAGTCAATAATTTGGTCAACTAATGGTCAAGCTAACAGAAACCATCAATTTGGACTTTAACTGCGACATTTTGAAATTTTTGGTACCGTAGGTGGCACAATTGAAAGATTTGGACAAAGTCTGCAATTTAATGAAAGGTTTGGTACCGTCGTTATAATTATCCCAAAGACTAATATAGTTGTAAAAATCCTCCTTTGTACGAGCTTGGAATCGACTTATGATACGTAGAGTTAATATCATACACGAATATTATTTCATGTACAAATTTTATACAAAAAATTGATGGTACAAATGAAATAAATAGAATATCTCTTTCTTTATCCAAGTTGAGGGACCATGTTACGTATTCATAGAAATACATTAAAGTTTTCATTTCAAATAAAACGTGGTCTTCAAGATAGGAATGAAAACTTCATTGGCGAAGTCTTCATTGAAGAACCTGAATTACCTTGGGATGAAACATCCACTTCGAAGTGATTTAAGGGTGAAATTTTGGATGCAACTATAGTATTTACATATAAAAAAAAATCTAAATTTTATAATCAATAAAATAATATAGAAGATTGAATTCAAAATCAAATAAAATCACCAGCTGCTGCTGCAAAAGCAACAATAATTTACTGGCTCATGAGCAAACTAGCACGTGCCGATGAGCGACTCGCATAAGAAAAGTGTAGCTCGACTTGTATTTGGGATGAGTCGAGCCGAGTTAACGAGTCGAGGAATATGACTAATCCCACTTAACATCCCTACAACGTACTACACAATGCTTGACTTGCAGAACTGGATTACGATACCAAGTGAGTCTTCAATACAACACATTTCAAATAGTCAACCTAATTATATGCTGAAAATTCAAAACAATAATTGCATATACAACTATAACAACCACCTCAACTAGTTCCCATGTGGAAATGAGCTAATGAAAATAATTATATTAATATAGAAGAATAAATAATATGAAATTTACAAAAAAAAAAAAAAAATGATAAGTATATAAAATACCCTTATTTGGAGTCCAAAAATATCGATATTTAGTAATTCTTATGACAAAATACATCCTAAATTGTTGTATTTTATGTTTTATAGATAAAACTCAATGGTTGTATGAGGACTTGGAAGAAACAAAAGAAAAATCAAATAAAAATGGCAAAGTCCAAATTTTGAGGACCAAATTGAAAATATTCAATAGTTGATTCAGAATACAAGACGATACTTTAGAGATTTTTATGAGACTATTGGATGTAATTAGAACGCAAAAATGAATGGAATATGATAAAATTATTATCAAAATCAATTTCCAATCGCACAAGTTATATTCCAGATTTTTAGTCGAAGATTGAAACCCATTTTTGGCATAGTAAACGTTCGAATTGGAAATATTCTAATTCTAGAAGGGTTGTAGCCCTTTGAATTATCTTTCTAACTCACTTTGAATCACCTCAAAATGATATCGGGAGAGATAGTTATGGTCAAAATACTGACTGCTGTACAAAGAGAAAAAAATTGCGCGTGAATGAAACTTTCCTTATTCGATTGGAACTCTATTAGAAACCAATTTGGAAGTGACTTTCAATCAATTTTCTACTCCAACAAAAACCTAACAGCAGAAGACATATTTGAGGCCTCTCATGTACATTATACTCCAATACTCATCAATTTCATCATCAAAGGAGGAAAAATCATAGTTTTTATGAGAGAATTGAATGAGACTTGCAAGAATTCAATCAAGTGAAGATTTAAACTTTATTTTTTTGGGCAAAGAAAAGGAAGGCGTAAGTAGAGATTCATCAAGAAACCATTAAAGAGATACAATATTTCAAAATTTATCTCCATCTTCTCAATTTATCAAAAATTCGGGTTATGCATTTTCACTTAAAATTTCGATATGTTAGACTAGTTTTATACATTGTTAGGATGAAATGAACAATTATTATGATATTTTTTAGTTTTTAATTAATTATTTTGACTTTAATTTGATTTGATTTGTGGATGTTTGTTATCATTTTTATCGTTTTTTTCAATTGATTGATCATCAATTGAATTGTTAATGAATCTTATTGTTATCAAGATATATAATAAAGGTTAAGCATAATATAATAAACATTGTTTCAATAGGTGTTCTATCACTTGTTAATTCATTTATCATATTTCCATCTTTCATCGAGAGATAGAACGGTCACATGAGGAGAATATATTTGATCGCTATCGAGAGAGACTTTTAATTAAATTATGAATATTGACCAACATGAATGATTTCAATTTGTCACTTTAATTGTTACACTAAAAATGGAATAATAAGGAAGATTCGACATTTTAGCAATGCATATCACATATTTGAAAAACACATTTACTTACTTTCATTAGTTTAATTGATAATTTAGGTATTCATACAGAAAAAATCACATTTAAAGTTGAAAATAATTTTAACTCGGACAAACATATAGTTCTTGTGGGTTCGACACTCTATTCATCATTATATTACTTGACCACGATCCCTGTACTTGTGAGTTTTCAAAGGATCAAGTTTTTGACGCCATTGCCGGGGACTATTGTTTTTGATAAGTTTAGTTAATTTTATATTTAATCTGAATTTTACTTTTTTTTTTAGTTTAGTTCAATATATTAGAAAAACTTTACAGTGTTTCTTGCTTCTTTTTCAGGACATTGTATGCAAAGTTCGAGAATCGATGATTTTTCTCAATTTGAACCGGAGATCGAACGAACATACAACATTAAAAAAAGACGACAATTGGAAACACACCAAAAATAGAAAGAGGAAGACATGCCAGACGAAAATCCAAATCAAATAGCATCGGGGCTAATATGGGAGTAGCACATGAGAATGTGGTTGCAGCTAATAAAAATACAAAGCTCATAGGTAAATATATGGTTTCACCGGTTGTGGAAAGCTAGTCTAGCATAGTATATCTGATATTGGGTCAGGCAAACTTCCACATGAGGACAAATGTGATCAACATGTTCCAAAACTCACTACAATTATTTGGAAGAGCTACGGAGAATTTCAACGCTCATATATCAAGATTTTTGGACATGTGTCAACTATCGAGTATCTATGGATGTTCAGTAAAGCAATCAGATTGAGGCTTTTTCCATATACCTTGAGAGACTTAGCCAGAGAGTGGTTAGACACTTGTTTACCTAGAGCATCACCACATGGAACCAATTGAGTTAGAAATTTCTTAGCAAATATTTTCTACCGAAAAGGTTTGCAAAGCTAAGGGACAAGATTACCATACTCTAACAACTAGACTAAGGAATGCTATTCAAAGGCTTGGGAATGATACAATGGTTTACTCCTCCAATGCCCACAATACGGATTGAAAAAATGGCTTCAGATGCAGTACTTCTACATTGGTCTGAATTCGATAAGTAGGGCTAACGTAAACTCTGCATGTGATGGTTATATCACAAAAAGAACCACTGATCCAGTCTACTAAATCATGGATGAACCCTAAATTTACTAGTGCACTTTGGCATACTGAAAAGATGAGTGGAAATAGAGCGCTAGGGTATACGAAGTTGATTATTTGACATCAATTTCAGTACAATTGGCATCATTGGCACAAAAGGTGGATCAGATGAATACATCCCAGACAATGAGACCAAAATTTAAATATTCTGGAGGGAACCACGTGAGTGTTGATTGTAATATAGGGTCTCCTTTTGTTCAGACAGTAGAGGTTGTGAACTATACTAAGAATTTCCAAAGATAACAACACAATCCAAATTCTAACACCTACTACCCAAGCTAGAGAAATCACCCAAGTTTCCAATGGAGCAATAATCAGGGTGCTCAGATCGCACCACAACAAACTGCAATGTAAGATTTTCAACTGAATGAGAAGAAGTCTTCATTAGAAAATCTTGTGACTAAGTTGACGGAAATATCTACTCAACACATGCAAAGAATGCATAAGAGCTTGCAAGTTCAGGGAGATGTCATAAAAAAAATTGAAAAATCAGATGGAGCAAAAAGCGCAAGCACTTTAAGAGAGACTACCAGGAGCATTGCCCAGTGATACTAATACAAATTCCAAACAACAGGTAATGGTAGTGAAGGTTGTAGATGAAGAACAGATTGAGGTAATAACTACCCGCAGTAGAGTTCAACCGCCAGAGATTAATCTAAAGAGACAAGTTGCTACAAAAAAGGTACATAGCACAATTAATGAGTAATTGGATGAATCTGAGCAAAACAAAGAAATAGAGACCAAAAGAACATCAGAGGATCCAAAGGTCAAGGAAATCGATCCTACTAAAGAATTTGTTCCACCACTACCTTTTCCATGAAAAACTGCAAAAGAGAAAGCTCGATGATCAATTCGAGAAGTTCCTGGATATGCTGAAAAAGCTCCACATCAACATCCCATTCATCAATGCAATCCGATAGATCTTGATGTATGCAAAGTTTTTGAAGGACATGATATTTAAGAAAAGAAAACTTCCAGACTGGGAAGAAGTGTCATTCACCGAGAAGAGCAGTACATGACTACAAAATAAATTGCCACCAAAACTCAAGAATCCAGATAGTTTGACTTTACCTATTTTACTAGGCAAAGAGTTTCATTTTAATGATTTATGTGATACAGATGCAAGTGTAAAATTAATGCCTTTGTGTCTACTTTCAGGAAACTAGGAGTTGGGAAAGTCGAATGATCGAATGTGATGCCGTAGCTGGTAGATATAAGCATCAGATACCTATGAGACAAGGTTGAAGATGTGCTCATCAAGGTTTGGAAACTGATATTCCCCATTGAATTCCACGTTATGGACCTTGAATACGACCATGATATGCCGATTATATTAGGCGAACCCTTTTTAGCAACAAGTCGAACATTGATTGACATGGAGAAATGTAAGTTGACTGTGAGGTGGAAGATACACATGAGATCTTTAAATTACATAATCCACCCAAGCAACCATTAGTCCTAAATGAGGCAAAATATGTTGTTGAAAAAATTCATCAAAGGTCGAATGAGACAAAACCTAAATGTCTAGAGAGCCTTGTTAGAGAGAAGAATAGAGAGCTCAAGGTCTGGAGGACAAAAAGAGGATGTAAATCTAGAAATTGTAAGGACTGTAAGGTTACAAGACTACAACGTGAACCATCATGACCAGTTCCTCCATAGAGTCTAGCTAAAGACTAAAAATTAAGTGCTTGTTGGGAGGTAACCCAATTTTCTAACCTTTTTATTTATTTTGCTTTCCGTATTGCATTGCATGTAGTGTTATTCTTGATTTATAGGTTACATTAGTTATATGCATGTTTAAATTCAGTTTGGAGGTCATCTTCATCATTGACACTTAGACTAGCTCTTGATAGGTACCATGGATATAAAAATTGGAAGGGGTTTAGCAAAATGAAAGTTGGAATAAATTGACAAATAGTTCCTCACACATTCAACAAAAAATTTCGGGAGTACCTTCTTTTTTCCCCATTCTTACTTATATCTTATGATATCGAGGACAATGTCAATTTTAAGTTTGGGGGTGGGAAAAACTTTGAATTTTTATGTTTCGTGTGTTTTTGAAGTGTTTGTGCATTTGTTTTTCGTCATTACTTTAGTATATAATAGAAAAATAAAATAAAAATAAAAAACTTGAAAAAAAAATCAATAATAAGAATAATATATAAATATAAATTCTTTCTTGTTTTAGATTGTATGTTTGTGTGGACTAGATAACCTAGCTTGCAATTTTAGTTAAATTTGAGTTTTGGTGTTGATTTATAAACGATGGATAGGTTGCATGCTAGATTGATTGATACTTAACTCTATAAAACTTGATATTATACGCGCACTAGAATTGAGTTTTACATCATGATGTACTAAGTTGATTCATATGTTGGATATATTGATAGATTGAACATATATGCTATACCCAAAACTATCCTATATTATTGATCCTTAGACCAAATTTAGCATAGTTTGGAGATGATTTTACGGTTGTAGGAAGATACGGATGTGAACTGAGATTTCTTGTACGAAAACTTATGTATGAATTGTCTTATATTAATAGGAAAAAATTGGGCAAAAGTCTTAAGTTAAATGTCAGTTTGATTAGATAGGTGTTTAATGAGAGGTATTACACTAATAAGGGTAGAAAAATATATAAAACACATCTCTTCATAGTTTTTATGACTCGAATTATTATGCCTGCTAGGGTATTTACAATCTGGTGCCCTAAAATATCTGATTTGGGAGTCATCGACCAAAAGCTCATTACATGGGTCATATGAAAAGTTTAAGGAAGAGAGAGTATAAAAAAATGAAAATTTGAAAAAAACAGGTATATGAAACAGAAGACGCACCAACTGCCTTAGTTAAGCCCCAAACACTTATTTGAGAAGACTTGACTTTTAATAATAGATTATTAGCCTATTTTAGTCCTAGATGTTGAAGCAATCAAAGAATTGGAGAATCCTTATTTATTGATATGTTGATTAACAATTAGTAGAGTCCACCTGAACTAAAGAGGGTGATGGTAGTAATGAAAAATTCAACCTTAGATTGGACACTGAAAAAGTGCAAAAAGAATAAGTTTAGTAGTGTGTGAATCATACGAGAGTTGAAATGATATATATTTGACCACATAGGGTTGGGAATTGAAGCAACTTATAAATTTAAGATTGTCTACTTAGTTCTTCATACACACACACGTCGGTTTTGTATTAGAAGAGTGGATATTGGTTCTGTATTGTGACTTTGAAACAATTTGTAGATTTAGTACTGTAATTTCAAATCTTGAGGCAAAAGCTAGATTGTCTAATCAAAATTTTTTGCATGTTTGTTGTTATTTAGGTTATAGTTTTGTTTGAGGGCAAACAAATGTTTAAGTTTGGGTGTATTTGATAAGTGTATTTTATACACTTATTCAGGGTCCTAAAATATCGATATTTGGTAGTTCTTCTGACAAAATATATCCTAAATTATTCTATTTTATATTATATATGTAAAATTTAATGGTTGCACGAGAATTATAAGAAACAAAAGAAAATCAAGGAAACATGACAAAGTCCAAATTTTGAGGACCAAATTGAAAATATTCAATAGTTGATTCGGAACACAAGACAATACTTCAGAGATTGTTATGAGACAATTGGATGGAATTAGAACTTGAAAATGAATAGAATATAATCAAAATATTATCAAAATCATTTTTCAATCGCACAAGTTATATTCCAGATTTTTAGTCAAAGATTGAGACCCATTTTTGATATAGTAAATGTCCGAATTAGAAAAGTTTTAGCCCTTTGAATTATCTTTTGTTGACCTATGTTTCAATATAGC
>CAIGRP010129548.1:0-32874 GCA_903798385.1 Fraxinus cuspidata | reverse complement strand
ATAATTTTTCTACCATTGGGTCTATAATTTGTTCCAATTGCCAAAAAAAAAATAAAAAAATTTACCATACCGAATATCATTCGTTTGGCTTTGTTTTGCATGAAAATTATCCATGAAATGAAAAAAAAATTTAGCCATTGTCGATAGAATTTTTTCCAATTAAAATAAAAAAAAAAGAAATCTAGAAAATCAATTCCCACCACAAAAGCAAGGAATTGGAACCGTGTGAAGGAAAAAGTGGAAAATGAATTGCCAATAAAATTATGTCAATCAAACATGGCAAATGGTGGAAGACGGAATTTTATTTTCAAGTTCCATGGAATTCTTCCTAAATCAAACACACCCTTAGATCTTCACTTTTTTATTACATTCAATCATAAATTTAACTACTGTTCATTGGTTTCTTTACAGGGGAGTCTCATTCATAAAGAGAACATAGAACTGCGTAAGAAGGTAGACCTTGTTCATCAAGAAAATGCAGAATTGCGGAGAAAAGTACACCAATCATTACCGTGAAAAGTACTGTAGTTCAGGCCTCGTAGCCGAACATATTTTTTTGTTTTTTTGCAGCTGAGCTTAACACGAGTTTTGATCCAGGTGTTGAAATTGGAGAAGAAAATACACTCATACACGTAGAGAGACGCAGAGAGGACGGAAATTAAACATGATGATTTTTTTTTAAAGGAATCTGATCTTAGCATGTAGCTCTTATACCAATTGTTGAATTTGATGATAATCATGCTAAGAAACAAGAATCACAATTCTAAATTAATAGTTTAAAATTCATTTATGCGGAAGACATCTTGTATATGAAGATTAGCAATTAGATCTTCATCTCTTTACTTCTCAAAATAATTATTTGTCAAGCCAATAAACAACATGGAAAGGAGGGGGAGCTAGCCATTATATAACAAATTATTAATTCGGCTCATTACCGACTCTAACCCTAATTAGGGTTTACATAATTCTGATCCACGTACTTAAAATTACCATATTATATTAATATAGCACGTTAGGTGTACAACGACCCCAAGTCTTACTAAAATTTTGAGCATAATCACAGTATCATTGCAAACCATACATCTAACTCTTAAAATTCGCAATCAAACGGAAGCCCACATAATATAATTCTATATACATTTGTATTATGTTATTTTATAAATTCGCAATCAAACGGAAGCCCACATAATATAATTCTGTATACATTTGTATTATGTTATTTTAGCAACTCGATATAAGGCTCATTTTTTAATCTCCATGTGGTTGTGTCCATAAATGGAGAATTAATTATGAGCTATAAGAATTTTACGTTGGAGCCATACAGTACTGAAGTACTCACACAAATGGGAGACCGAACGACTTTATGACAGCAATTATCCCAACTTTCTTAGGCCAACCTTTTTAATTCTCTTTTCAAGTTTTGTATTAGTTTAACTTTTAAGTTGAGTGTGTGTGTGTGAGATATATATATATATATATATATATAGGAGAGAGGGGGGGGAGGGGGGGACTACTTAAATTGCACATATGACCGATTACCCAAATGGGGACAAACAGAGAGAACATAGAGTCGGCGGTGGATAATTGAAAGGAGAGAGTAAAGTGAGGAAGACACTATTCATGATTTCATCTCCTTTAATTTATGCCCGGTTTTATTGATTATCTTGTTTTTAATTTAGCTGTGTTTTTAATTTTCTTGGACCAAGAAATAAGATGAAACCCTATTTAATTATATAGTTTTTTTAATCGTTTTTAATTTCGTTTATACGCTTGAAACATTTATGGTTTATTTTTATTGGACTGGTTAAGTTGAATTTTCTATCATCTTGCACATCACGTATGTTTGATATAGTTAGAATTTTGTTTGATTAACCCATGCTTGGTGCTTTGATTGTTAATTACTTTCTTTTAGTCTTTTTTTTAAAGATATTATATGATGAACGGTTATGTAAGTTATTAGACGAAGCGAAAAGGGTCCTACATCAGATTCATTTAACAAGGACTTAATTGTTATATCAATGGGCTGCAATAGATTGATTTCGATTTTCCCCTCCAATTTTGGAATTATGGATAATTAGATTATTGCATAGTACGATTGTGGTGGATTCCGACGTCTTAGCAATTTATTTCATTTGAGTTCCTTGTTCTAATCAGTTAGAATTAAGTTCTTTCACTTCTCTTTTGAGATATTTTAAGCAAAAAATTAATTTCGTGAATAAGGTTGCAAGAAATTAATTTAGATTAGATTTAACTTTCTAAGTTAGTAGTTCGTGTAGGTTCGATCTCGCTTATCATTAATTGTATTCTTCGAAAGAGTCGCGTATTTCCAAATATTTAAAATTTAATAAGAAGAGTCCAATTAATATGTATTTGTTACACGTTGAAGACAAGGAAACGTAAAAAGTTTTTTTTTTTTTTTTAAATTGAGGTTAAAAAGTAAAGAAAAATCAAAGCAAGCCACTACTGCGCTACAGAACTAACAAAAGCAGATTAATATGACCTGTTTACATGTCTGAACATGCTTACAAACGTATCAAATCAATAAATCATACCTACTGGAGAGAATGATCACCAGTTAATCAAATTGGCAAAAATAGAAGAATTAATAATTCAAAAGGATTAAAATTACTAACCGAATTTTCGGAAAAGCAAAAAATAGAATGGAACAGCTGAAAAATTCAGTTTTGGACCGAAAACTTTGCAGAATCACAGTAATTATTAGAAAATGAAAGAATAAAAATAAATAGGATAGTTGAATTAAACTCTTTAGACAATGTGAAAATCTATCATTAACATTTTTCCTATGTATATGAAAACAATATTTCTCCGACAAATCTTGTTGAATTCCTCTTATGAGTGTGATTTCTACACTTAATTCGAGCAGTAAAAGTGGATATTGGGGAGTCAATTTGGTGGATCACTATTTAATTTGATTAAACTTCGATTATTGTAGGATAAACTGGAGTTTGGATGGATATTGATGAAAAGAACTGAAAATCACTCAAAGAAGGGCGAAAGAGAAAATTTGTAAGATGGGAGACTAAATTGCAAATATTCAAAAGATTATACGAATTAAGAATGGACAATTTAAGATTACGTAGATCAAATTGAATGAAATTAGAAATTGAAGAACTCAAAAGAAATACATTTTTGTATGTAAAACAAATTGGTCAGTAAAAATATATTTGCTGTAAATTTTAAATTCACGTCGAATAAGTTGATGGCTCTCATTGACTTGATTAAAAGAATCTACCTATCGAAGAGCCCAAATAGGTCTGCTCGACATCCTGACCCAATATCCTGCTGCTGAGGTTGGATTCGGAGGATGAGGGATGCCATTTTAAAACATCATTAGAGCATAAAGAGAAAGTGTTCTCCTTTAATGGCATCATCATCCAAACCAACAAAATCNAGAGCATAAAGAGAAAGTGTTCTCCTTTAATGGCATCATCATCCAAACCAACAAAATCCATGAGAGACAACGTGATAACTTAGCTCATCTCCAGTGTTGCATTAAATTTTCATCATTTTGCACTAAATCTTGCACCACACTAAAATTCATCTCCAATCATTATACCAAAAGTTACATCAATTGAACAGTGTTTAATCATTTTCTTCACTTTTTTTATTCTTAGTAATTTATTTATTCGAATTTATTTATTTTAGAAATACATATATTAATAAATAAATAATTACGTTAAATTAAGAAAAAGATTAAATTTTTTTTTTGAGAATATTGGAGGAGATCTTCCAGGTCACTAAACTATGCACTTGTTTTTTATGTATCGTTTTCTTTAAATAATTACATTAAATTAAGAAAAAAATTAAATTATTTTGAGGATCTGAGGATCTTTGAGAGATCTTTCAGATTATTAAATTATGCACTTGTTTTTTATGTATCGTTTTCTTTAAATAAAATCATCATCATCCAAACCAACAAAATCAATGAGAGACAACGTGATAACTTAGGTCATCTCCAGTGTTGCATCAAAATTTGCATCATTTTGCACTAAATCTTGCACTACACTAAAATTCATCTTCAATCATTATACCAAAAGTTACATCAATTGAACAGTGTTTAATCATTTTCTTCTCTTTTTTATTCTTAGTAATTTATTTATTCGAATTTATTTATTTTAGAAATACATATATTAATAAATAAATAATTACGTTAAATTAAGAAAAAGATTAAATTTTTTTTTGAGAATATTGGAGGAGATCTTCCAGGTCACTAAACTATGTACTTGTTTTTTATGTATCGTTTTCTTTAAATAATTACATTAAATTAAGGAAAAAAATTAAATTATTTTGAGGATCTTGGAGGATCTGGAAGAGATCTTTCAGATTATTAAATTATGCACTTTTTTTTATGTATTGTTTTCTTTAAATAAAACTAGACTAATGTACGTATATGGTTGTTGTAATATATTTCGTGTTAACTATAAGTAATCGTGTTTGTTATATTTTCATTTTTTTTATTCTTATTTTAATTAATTCAGTAATTATTATTTTCAACATTTAAAATTTATTTTAAATGCAAATAATAATAATTGTAGTANTTATGCACTTGTTTTAATGTATCGTTTTTTAAAAATAAAACTAGATTAACGTATGTATGTGGTGGTTGTAATATATTTCGGGTTAACTATAAATAATCGTGTTTGTTATATTTTAAATTTTTTATTCTTATTTTAATTAATTCAATAATTATTATTTTTAACCTTTAAAAGTTTATTTTAAATAATAATAATAATAATAATAATAATAATAATTGTATTAAAATTATATAACACAAATACCCTTCAACGTTTTTTTGGCAAATGAAAAAGGGGGGCTAATTGGATTTTGCACGCAACACTATTCACTTTTGCACCAAAACATCAAAATTGTGCAAAATTTGATGTCACATTAGAGTACTTTTGCACCAATTTTTAGTGCATTTTGGTGTCTTCATTGGAGATGCCCTTAGGACATAGGCATAAGTCCCATTATAATCCTGCCCCAGTTGAACTCACCAACCAATCAAATTCTTTCAAATAGACGGTGACACGCAACCCTAGGTCAAAAAACTGTAGCTTGGCATGATCAGGCGTCAAGCTCGAGTCTATCGTCATTTACAAAGGGATTAACAGTGAATATGAGTTGGGAGCTACGAATTGAAATTCTATGTGTACGATTACTTCCGTGTACAATTACCAAATTACCAGTATTATAATACTTTTATTAATTAGTTCAAATTCATGGAAGTTAGTATTACGTCATTTATCAGCAATATTCAACCTATTCATTCACGCGATAGTGAGACTGATACTGATATTTGAACCGCTCCTATCAAATCGATTGAAAAAATTGTCTTGACTCCAAGCATGTGTACATGAGCACAAGGACTGCTGATAAGTCGTTTTTTTGTTAAATAATAGTGTAATAAGTCATACTCTATTGCTTTTCAATTACTTAATTGATGCTCACTATGACCAATCAGAAGTTTTCTTCTTTTCTTCATTTTTTTTTTTAACAAAATGACCCAAAATGCATGGTAATGGAACTCTTTTCGTGGCCACCCAAAATAAGGCATTAAATAGTCAAAAGATTTGATACAAGTGGAATCGTACTAAATATATTTTGTTTAGATTTTAAAATGTCAACGGTAGTTTGAAATCAAATCAGACCCTTAAAAATCATAAAAACAAAATTTTGTTAGAATTTAAGACTGCTAAAATACAACTTTAACTTCCAGAGAATATATAACTACTGAACTTTAGTAGAAAATGGGTAATTTGGTTAGTTGTCCATTACTAAATACCAATAATTAGATAATTACCCTAATTTCATAACCCATTGTTGAGACTTTTATTTGATTTTGTTGGTATTTAAGTTTACAATTAATATATATAGTTTTTTTCACCAATAAAGTGTGAAAAATTTTATAACTATTGAACTAGTGACGATTAGGTTAAAAAGATATCGGTCAAACCACCGTTCAAAATTGGACCAAACTTTGAGATTTAGGTTTCAATTGCAAACTATTTTAAATGATTTAATTAAGATCCGAGCTTTTCTAAGTGGAAAGGTTGGGCTGGCCACCAGTAAATGGAACAAAGGCACGAGGAGCCACTGCTTCACTCTCAGCATTTTCACCCCCAACCTCTTCATCATCTCCGTGTTCTATTACATTGCTTCCTTAGGCTGGGGTCTGGGGCTTGCCTTCCTCCAAGAATTCGAATCTCAAATTAAAGGTGTTGAAGGCTTGGGAATGAAATTCAATCCACTCCATCACTCTAGTGTAAGCAAACCTTCGCTAGTGTTTAGTGAAACGTTGATACTCATCGGTTAGGTGGAAATTTGCTATTGAATGCTTCACAGAATCCTCACCAGCAAATAGGCCTTACCTCGAGCCGCATCCACCTCTTCAGTCAAGCCACTAATTCTGGAGTTCAACACTACCACTTTTTGTTTTAGAGAGACACTCTCTTTATTTGAGCCCTTCAAAGCTTCAGCTGTATTTTTTGGTGCGTATCAGAAATCTCCACTCGCTTAGTCATGGAAGCCACTTCACTCTGGGACAAGTGGACTTCCTTCTTCAAATTTTTAATCTCTACTAAGGTAGAGGCGAGTTTCACGAACTCCTCAACTTGTTGCCTTTTGATAGCATTAGCATCAGCCATAGCTTTCTTGGTTTTTTCCTCGACCTTAGAGGCCCTATCAGCCAAATCCTTTTTTAATTTTTTAAGGTTTTCTTAAGAGGACTTCAACCTCTATGGCCACTCCTTATTTCACTCACCATGGTGGCGAAGAGGTCCACCAAAACGCTGGATTCCACAAAGGTCTGACACCTTTCTGTCCAATATTTGTGAACAGTGGCGATGGTAGTCTGAATCTCCGGGAGGAGCATGGCCAGAGCTTTTGAAACAAGTTCGTCATTCATCTTCATCAGAGCAAGCTTAACCCTTGAAGGAGCAACGTCATTGGCAGAGGAACTTTCACTGGTTTTGCTTCACTTGGCTAGTTTTCACCTCAAAAGTACAATAAATGAGGGCTTCAAATCCCCTATGGACGATGGAAGCTGCCGTCATTTTCTTCCCAACGGGGGTTGGGGACGAAGGTGAGAGTCCTACTGTTGACCTACCTAAGCCGGTGGAAGAGAAGTACTTTTTCTTGGGAGTCTCCACCATTTTTTCCTTTCTCCTACTCTTCGACAAAGGACGACCCACACTTTCAACAGCATCCATGTTGATCTTCTCAACTTTGTACTTGATCTGCTTAGCTGTAGCAAAAGAGGGTTTGTACCCTTTCTTTTTAGATGAGGAGGTAGCCATATTTGGGACAAGGTACTTCTTCCTCTCAAAGTCCTTTGCAAATAAAAAAAGTGGCATTAACTAAGGTTCTTTGCGAAATAATAACAAAATTTGAAGTTTTACCTCTTTGGGCCATTAAACCGAACTCTTTGTAAGATCGCTGGTAGGATATAAGACGCTGAAACTCGCGTGAAGATAGGTGACAACAGTAAATGTCCTCTATCACACCTAATTTAGTCTCGGAAAGGTCAAAGCGTTCAACTGAACCTACAAAATGAAGAAGGTAGCAAGCATATAATAATATAATAAGGTGTTTGCAAGAATCAGAGGTACACTCACGTGCTTTTGAGTAGTGGGCGAGAACTGTTAGCTAAGGAACCCTATCACCTATCCCATTTCTCTCTGACCCAAAACTAGGTCTCTTTTCACGCTTTGATGGAGGAAGGAAGGCATATAACAAAGGGGAAATGAGATCCCAGGGACATAACGAGTACCAATCCTTGAAATTACTCTTCCCGAGGACCCTAGTTTGGAAGGGAGTTTGGAAAACATGGAGGGACATATCCTCATTTACGAAAGTCTCTTTCCACAAGAAATAAGTCCCACCTAGTTGGGCCTAGGCATTCGGAACGAACTAGGTTGGTGCTAACCCATGTAACCTAAGCACAACACTAAAGAATAGATGAAGGGGCAGACGAAGTCCCCCTTCAGAAGGTATTCTCTAATTGCTACAAGATCTTGCCTATGAAAACAAGCCCTCTCTTCAGATGAGGGGGGCTAGAAGTTCGATTGTGTGAGGAATACAGTATTTCTACCTAATTTCTACAAGATCAACGCCGATGACATTCGATGAAACCTTCGCAACCCCCCAACCGGCATCATAATCTAAGCGATCCTCCTTAGGGGTTAGCGCGCTTTGGCTTGCCCTAATGGCCTGGACCAGGTCGGTAGTGTTTGTAATGGTCAAGCCCATTTCAGAAGCTATAGCACTCAAGTCTATGTTCTCCCCACCAGAATTTGAAGAACTCATAATTCCAAGAAAAAAATTATGAAAAAGAAAGATAAATGAATACTAACAAAATCAAGGAATGAATGGAAAAGATCGCCAGATTTCTTAGGAATGACCAAAAAGAGGTCTTAAAAATTCTAACAACGTAGAAAATAGAGTAAGGAAATTTCTTGTTTGCAAAGTAAAGAGTCGAGGAATTAAATGATTTGCCTTTTATAGGCGGAGTTCATCAATCTCAACCGTTGGATGTGGATCCGGACCACCTAACTATTCATTCAATATTCAATTTGAGCCATTTATAACGTTTATCGCTTCATATTCTACGATCCATATCAGAGCGTCTAGATTTGCGTGCCACGTGTCTGTCTCCCAAAAAAATGCACCTACAGCAGTTATCATTGCTCATTATATATGGCAACGATTGTGTGTATGGAAAGTTGAACCGTTTCAATCTTCTTTTCTTCAAAACATACAAGACAGCAAATCATTTGAGGGTAATAATTAAAGATGCCTCGTGTGCTGACATTTCAAAAAACACGCCTCTAAAATTAATGAATTACCGCCTCAGCAAATAGCATAGATACCCAACCTTAGCTTCAACATGAATAATTTCAGAAATGCCTCAAATGCAATAGGTCACTTTAAGAAAATAGCCTCAAATAAATGGTCCTCAACTGATGCTCTTCAACTTTTTTCCCAAAAATAAAAAACTTCAAATTACATAGTTTCGGACAACATCCTCGATAAGTAATTCAAACAAATCATAATAGTTCTACTTTCAAATTCTAATTATAATATAAATATTTAGATTGACTTGGGTGATTGATGTCGTAAAAATGACCACCCCAATAAAAAAACTTCATAAAAAAGGTTCATGCATCATATGAATAATCATGCATAAGACTTGAGAGATTATTGCTACGCCTCGCCACCGAGGCTCCAAGTGAAGATCATGTCATAGTCCACATGAAGATATAAGTCAGATAAGATACAATGAATAAAGACCCCAATTGATCAAAGTATGGAAGTTAAAGAAGAAGCCCTAAGCTCTCCGTCCCAAAGCTCGTCACACCGAAGACCTCTAATATGAAGCTCCCTTTGGCTAAAGCCATTACTGTCTTTTAGAGGATCTGCAAGCAATTTTTAAGAGTACTTGATGTAACGTTTGTAATACTAAATGTCAGGGTTGTCAGCTTATGATATAGTGTGGTTGCTCGTTGTTAATATGTTAAATGCATAACAGATTGGGTGATGTGAAGCTTCAACTTTTATCCAATGCCTACCACCTCGATCAGAACTCTATAAATAAACAACTCTTGTAACATTTAGTGCTATTGCAACTCTATATATTTAAAACCGCACTAGATCTCCCCTCATGCTTATTTCATACTTGTTAGCTTGAGTTTAAATTATTTTTACTTTGATTGAGTTGATTGCGATTGTTTATTAATATGCAATCATCTTTGATCATATTGCCGATACTTGAAAACTTTTGTCTCATGTTGTAGAGCATCTTCTACGTCCATAAACAACAATCTTTTCCATCTAGATCTTCAATCGAAATGTGTTGAAATTTGCTTGTGTGTAAGCAAATGGGCCTGATATGTGTTGTTCATGTAATTATTACAAAAAAGGGGTCAAAAATTATAAATTCTAATTGTTAAGGGAACAAATTATAATGTACCGTTGACTATTCACAATTTTGTATACAAGTTTTCTTTGGTTTAGAGAAAGGTTCCTCTAATTCTGTGTTTGTGCCTTTCATCTTTCTATTTTTTTTTTGTAAGACATAGTGGAGATTCGCTTGTTTTTGTTAACGGAAAAGCATATACTACGCCTAACTTCGTGGGATTGGCTGACTTGGCATGAAACGTCAATGCTAACTTAGAATTTGATTGAAATCTTTGACAGCACCTATGACAAGTGGCAGAGCAAAATACCATGATGATTTCAATCATACTCTCCTTGAAAAGAATTCCCGCTAACACTTGAATGCTCTACGAAAACTTGAAGATACTCAAAAGAACGACGACAGGATATTTGAAGTAAGAGAAAGGAGAAACAATTTATTTGTTAGCAACAATAAATGCAGCTTTTTCCCAGTACTGTTTCTTCTTTATTGCCTTATCACAGTTAAAACTCATGAACACATTAATCAAGAATAGTATTTCTAACCAAATAGAAGCTTCTCGACAATAACCCATTTGGCCAAAAACTCAAAATACTAGGTACGTCAAATAAATTCAAAGCAACTGTCTCTCAGGAAAAAAAAAAAAAAGGCAGCGTAAATAAATTTAGCTTTTTTGGGAAGAATTTATATACAGCTTAGTTTATAAATATGTAGAAATTATTGGTAGATAATTTATATGCAGCTTAATTTATCCACGTTTAATGATACCTGTTGAGGAATGTTCAACTAAGCTACGATTTAGATAGTTTCCTAACTCCACGTTTAATGACACCTGTTGAGAACTTTATCTAAACTGAGATGGCTTTTTTTGGTAAGTTTTTAATTTGTGTGGTAAAACCAAAAATGCACGTTACATATATCTTATTCTCAATAATAGAATCCAAAAAATTCCCTATATATATATATATATATATATATATATATATATATTGCCACATAGAGACATAATAGAAACAGCTTTTTGAGAGAGATATTCCATAGATTTACATGTGCTTATTTGTATTGAAGAATTTATACAGTATTATCATGCACAGTATGGAGAGTACTCCAGTTGGAGTAAAAAAGGTACATGGACTGATGAAGAAGATAAACTTCTCAGGAAATGCATTGACGAGTATGGAGAAGGAAAATGGCATAAAGTTCCTCTCAGAGCAGGTATATATTTCCTCGGCATAATGCGTGCAAGCGTGCACCCAGACGCTGGATGTTTTGAAGATTTTGAGTTTGGTGTTTGTACTTTGTAGGGTTGAACAGATGCAGGAAGAGCTGTAGGCTGAGGTGGCTAAACTATCTGAGTCCAAATATCAAAAGGGGAGACTTTACACCGGATGAAGATGATCTCATTATAAGGCTTCATAACCTGTTAGGCAATAGGCAAGTTGAAAAACACATTTCAGCATAAAGTCATTAAGTTCATTGTTTGTCCAGTCGATAATTTTATTTAACATCTTACAGCACTTAGCTCACACGTAAGTGTTGGGTACGGAGCTATTTTCTGTTACTACTAAATGAGCAATGCAAGTGAGAAGGGTGCCTAGGAAGTCTTTCTGTAAACTAAGTTTTTAGTCCAAAAATGGGAATAATATTTCAATGGCTTTTTTAATTGCATGTTGATGCAGATGGTCACTGATTTCCGGTAGACTTCCCGGAAGAACAGACAACGACGTGAAAAACCATTGGAACACCCATCTGCAGAAGAAGGTATTGGCTCAAGAAGAGGGGAAGAGGAAAGCCCAGAAAGCCACCAAAGACACAATCTTGAAACCTCAACCTCTATCCTTCAAAAGAATTGCACCTTTTTCTTCGAGAGAGAACAAAATTCTCGAACCAAATATTGCAGTAATTGATCAAAATTTTGATATTCCATCTCCATCATCGTCAAAACCAGTAGATGACGAATGAACCAATGGTGGAGTAACTTGCTTGATTCTGTCAAAATTGATGGAGATCCTGAGCCAGGATCCAATACAATATCTATAGAATTGCACGAAGAAGACAATGGCTGGAATGACTTTTCTCTTCACGAGGACATTTGGGAACTTCCGAAAACAATATAATAATGCATTAGAATCCGTTTTTTCACGCTTCCATTTCGCTGCGTCTATTACTTTCCAGAAATAGTACGATGAATCATTTGAAAGACTGACACGTGCATTATGTACGATTTTGAATATGCCCGAAAACCATATTTCTTCTTTGTAATAAGACTCGTATATCATAAAATATGTATGTACATGTATATTTGATATATTGTAATTTCGATGGGGGTAGACAAACATTCATATATGCTTGTGCGCCAAAATTAATTCGAAAAAACATAAAATAAAAAAATATAATGGGTTGAATTGATCGTTACCTAGGTTGCAGGGAAATTTCTAATATATTTGAGTTTTTGTTTCCTACACATTTTGGAAGCCTTCTAAAGCATTTCAGAAACTTTAAAAAATATATATATATATTTAAGAGAACTTTTATGAATTTTTATATTCTAAAAGGTTGATTAAAAATAGTGCTTTGTGGGTTTTATTGAGGATTGCAACTGAAAATTAATTAATTAATTAGGATCAAGTAAGTATTTTATCTTAAATGTTCATTCCTTCATGCTAAATAAAGTTACCTTGACCTAATTTTATGCTACATTTATCAGCTTAATACTGCTCTAATATTCATGAGATTTTAATTTGTCAACTAAACCAAAATTTTAACACACGCTAGTGTAAGCCATTCAATATATGTCACACATCATTTCTTGTATCAAATTTGGTCCACTTTGTGTTCATTATTTTAGCCACGAACTCTTTTTAGTTTTGCAAGGGCTTAATCCTTACAGAAATGGCAGTCATTATATCTATTTTCGATAAAACTGATGTGGGATCTCCAATATGCTAGCTTAGATTTTTGGGAATTAGGGGAGAGTGCCTCATGTGACCCATCTCAGGAAAAAATAATTGCAAATTCCATCTCATATGTTGAGGACTCAATAAGAAAGAGGTTTTGTACATCATGATACATACCCTATACGGTGTATTTGTAGATAGACGAAGTGCGGCAACACCATCTTCGTTACTCCCGAAACATTTTCAAGTCCATCGATCTCGGTCATTCCGTACAAACTTACCAAAGTAACAAGCAACAAGAAATATGGAATTCATATATGCATTTCAATAAACAAAAAAAAAAAAAGAAAAAAAAAAGCTAAGTGTGAAACCATATTGTAAGTTAATTATGCACCTCTTAACAAATGTTTGGTGACGCCTGTTACTAGTAGATTGGTTTACTAATGGTCGGTTAAACGACCAATTAAAATACGTGATAGATTTACAAACTGTTTGTTTCTCCTTACATCGTACAAAACGTAAATTTCTTTTAGTAAGTGAAAAAATTCACTAATCTTTATACTCATTTATCAAAATGTGCTAAAATAAGTCAACATAACATTTAACATGTATAAACGAAATCTGAACTACAAAAGACTAGAGAAAAAATATTATTACCAATACAAAATGTTGAATGCTGGATTCTAATAACTATTTACGATATGCTTGTATTGGGTTTCGAAGACAAATATGAACAAATAGAATAGAAATTATAAGGACTTAGTGATTGAGGAGATGAAATATCAATGAAATGAAAGTCATTGGTTTGTTTTAAATATGAAGCAGATTTATTGTGATATATTATTTTTACAATTTAAAGAGTATTCATATCTTTTACTTTTTAAATTATTTTATTAGTTCTTAAATTTTGACAAGGGTGTTTTATATATTTTTTTAATATTTTTATATTTTTTACAAATTAGGCATTTAAAACTTAATTTTTTTTTAAAAAAAATTGGGCTATTGAGTGAGTTGACAAGTTTGACAAGGCTCTTTAGCCGGTTCTCCCTAATTTTTTAATCTTTTATTTGTTTAGATGATGTCATGAGTTTTAAATCTCTCGATTTCTTTATGCGTTCAATGTGTTTGAATTAGTGATACTCATATTGATTTCAATATTCTCATTTACAAGATTATGTCACTGTATCCCTAGCTTGATGTGCAAGATATTACAATGTCTTTGTCTTGTTGATAAACTTTACTTGATTAACCCCTAACTGAGCACGTCATATGCATACAGACAAGTACATGAGATTTTTTCAAAAAGTTTTGGAGTACACATTTGTCACATTTATTTCTGTGCCTCCTGTATTGTCATATCACTATCAAATTTTTTGTACCTTGCTTTGGAGCTTTCTTTAGTCTATTGCAACATCCGACAAGTTTTACAATATTTCGATGCTTCCTTTATTATGATAACAAATGACTAGTCTTATTTCAGTTTTTCATTCAAAGTCTATTTGCATTGTCATCCTTTTGTTGGATTTTTTTATCCAAATTAGATTGAATTTTTGAGAAAATATTTTTTCCTTATTTACATGTATTTTTATTTAAAAAATATTATTTTCTTTATTCCATATGATTTTTTTAATCTTATTTCCATCTTTGTGGTATTTTTGGGATTCGGCATGCACCCTATAAATACTCGACTCGTTTCATAAGTTTTGTATTACTGAAATATATAATTATTTTGTAGACACATTTATTGTAATTGTTTTCTTCATATTAGTCAATTGAACAAGATACTATGTTTCTCTGTCAATTAATTATTTGCATTTTATTTTATTGTTTGTTTGCGATCATAATATATGTCCTGTCATATATATATTATCTCGATCCGTTTTATTTTTCAGCAAGTGGTATCAGAGTTATTTGTTGTGATTTGTTTAGATTTTTATTATTAATGACAGTTAGGAAGTATGAAATTCTGCTCTTTGATCACAATATTAGACTCTTGTTGTGATAAGTGAAGATGCGAGATGTACTCGTGTAGATAGATTTGGATGATATGTTGTTGGAATTTGACAAAATGCCCACAACTTAGACGACGAATGAGAAACAACAAAAAGATCAGAAAGCACTTTCACAAATCCATCTTGATCTCTCTAACAATATTTTTCTGGACATTTTAAAGGAGAAAACGACAGCTGTGATGTGGTTGACGTTTAAGCAATAGTGCATGACTAAAAGTCTGACAAGTAAATTGCATTTGAAGCAGAGGTTGTATTCACATCGCATCAGAATGCGGATCTTTGGAAGATCACCTAACTGTGTTCAAGAAAATCGTCGTTGATTTGGAGACTTTAGAGTTAGAGTATGAAGAAGAAAATTTGGACTTTATCCTTTTGTGTTCTATGCCCGCTTTTCTTAGACGCGATCTTTTATAGTTGTAATATTATCACTATTGAAGATGTGTATGATGTCTTATTTTCAAGAAAAAAAAAAGATGAAGCATCTTGTTGGATTTGAGATTAGAGATGGAGAAGGTCATGTTGTTCATGGTGATCGGAGAAAGGGTATTATCACCATTGAAGATGTGTATGATGTCTTATTTTCAAGAAAAAAAAGATGAAGCATCTTGTTGGATTTGAGATTAGAGATGGAGAAGGTCATGTTGTTCATGGTGATCGGAGAAAGGGTAAGTCGAAGTCAAATTTCAGTAATCAAGTTTATAATTAATGCAAGAAGGAACGACACATTAAAAGGGATTGCGACAAATTACAGAACGAAAGTAATTTGACTGTGAATCATAGAAAACAATCAAATACTTCAGACAAGACCAACATAGCTGATAATTATTTGAATGATGGAGATGTTTTGACGTTTTCTGACATGAGATCCAAACCTGATTATGAGTAGATTTTGGATACAGCTTCTGCATTTCATATGCGTTACAATTGGGATTTGTTTGAAACATATGAGATGGTGATGCAAGGTGTCGTTGTCATGGTTAACAACGAACCTTGTCGGATAGCCGGTATTGGTAGAGTCGGATTGAAACTACTGGATGGAATTTTTAGAACACTTGATTACGTTCGACATATTCTAGATTCGAAGAAAAATTTCATTTCGTTGAGTAATCTTGATTAAAAAAGGTACACGTTTTTAGAGGAGATAGAGTCTTGAAGGTTCGGAAGGGTGTTCGTGTTGTATTAGAAGGGCGGAAGAGGTTCCGATTATCCATCTTACAAGATCGAACAAAATTTGTGATGAAAATTCAACACACATTTGCCTCATAGGCCCGAGTCTTGCTCATTGTTTCCAATTAGTCCTTTCTTACTCGCAATCTAATTGGGTAGCACGACACAACACTAGGTTATCATTAGCAAAGAAAAGATGAGGCAAATTTTGAGAACAATAAAATCTAGGTACCGTGTCTTCACATTCAGCTCTTCATAGTTGGCATTCTTGCCTCAGGACAGTAAGACCCAATCGTGTGGACTCGGCGATGGAGTTAAACAATTTTCATTGTGGAGTTAAAAATAAATTTCGAAACATCTTTTTCTATTGAACACTCGTTTCACATATATTTTACTCTTTGCTCAAAAATAAAAATTATCGTTTAAAATAATTTTCCATAATTGTTTTACATGAAATTTAATAAATAAATCAATGCTAATTTATTCCATATAATAAATCCAACCATAAAATCATAATCAACTACAATATACAAAAGCTAAGTCTCAATATTCTATTAATCACTGTAACAAAAAAAATAAATAAATAAAACAATAAATTCCATAAAGATGAAAATTCAACAATGCATGAATCCCATATTTCTTAAAATATAAAATCGTTAAGTTAGGACAAATCATTGCTTAACTTAGAAGTAAGATCAATGTTAGATCTTAACATTAGCACAATTTATTTGAGAAAGATGGAATTATTTGATAAAAATGACAAAACTAGGTCTTGAAAAACAAAAATGGGATTAGGGGTTGAAAAAAATTGAAATGTTCATGGAAAAATAGGTATTTGTTGGGGGTTTGTGTATATGTTTCTTAAAAATTTGACTGTTGATCCAAGCAAATTGGTATAGATTTCATAAATTTAATATCCAAACGATCTCTCTTTCATAAATTTGTATTGTGTCAAAGTTAACATTGACGGGTTTACTGTAGTCAGTGAGAGTCAGAACCCCCACATAACCACATGCGAATCCGCCCGTGCATGTGGTGCACCATTAATGAGAAATAAAAAGGTGGCATTGGAGATATATTCTTTAATCAATCCACACCATCTCACCTAAAAGCCATTAATTGCATCATGCCTACAATGAAATCACATTCGACTCGACCTAAGGTTTCACTGATATCATTTTTTAACGACATATATCCTAATTTTCCGTGTGGGAAAAATATTAATTTGTCAGGTTGACCTACATATGTAATTAATTATGAATAAATATTATTTTAAAGTTAAATCCACTTAAATGGATCTAATAAATAATTTAAGTTATTAGACATTGGGCATCTAAATAAAGTTCGGGATAAATATGTGTAGAAATTGGTTCCATTAGAGTTGTATTTGACAATGGACCAAATACTGGAAATATATATAGGATTATGGTCCTCAATTCACATGTGATTCTTACTCTTTGTGTCATTCCATCAATACATAAATACAAGAGAAAACATATTGAAGAAAAAAAATTAAAATCCACAATCAAGAACACAAAATTAGGAATCAAGAAGAAGGAATCGAGATAATCAATGGAGCAAGAAGTCAAAGTCAAGAATAAGAACTCAATAATTAATAGAGTCAATATTCAAGATTAATATTAAAAAAACCAAACATAAAAATATTGCAGTTGATCTTCAAGATTTAGGATCCGGAATCAAGACCCAGTAATAAATAATCATTTCCAATGAATTAAAATATATTCCACATTTAATAATTCTCTTGATAATTTGACTGGAAGATCTTGAAAATAAATTAATTAAGTTTTTAAATTTTTAATATTTAGAATTTCATAAAATTCTAAAAATTGGTATCAGAGTTAACTCCATGTTAAAATATTGAGATTCAATAAATAATTTTAGGGTTGAAATTCGAACTTTGGATTTCTCAATTTTAGGATGTGAATTTTTGACCTAAATTTCAAAATTTTGGATTTTTTGGGAATTTTTCGGACTTACAGCATCATTGCAGCGCTGCGACACTTTTTATATGCACTGTGTTTCAGTATCATCGGCAGTGCTGCATGGGCGCCACGGCACAAGTTACTGTTTAAAATATATATTTTTTTTATTTTGTTAAAACAAAAGAAAAAAAATGCAATTAAAAGGTAAAAGTGAACGACTGTGAAATTCAAATCTTGGTACTAAAGTTTCTTTGGATTACTAATTCTCTAAAATAGATTAATTGAAACAATATGTTACCAAAGTAACATCTCTTATCTAAATTAATTTATTTGAAATAATAGGAAAGTTGTGTGTACTTAATTCATGCAGGTATTGACCGGCACAAAAGAAGGTCAATACTTGACCAAATTATTTGTACACCTGTCTAATATATATTTTACAATTATAAAGTATCTTTTTATGTAATATTGAGTCAGTCTAAATATAGGCTTTAATGTTAAACATGAGTTATTTGATTATTATACCAATGGTACCACTTACAAGTTGATATTTTTGTTCAAATACTTGATGTCAATATTGTGCTTGGTCTCTTGTGATGGGGCCCACGGTTATTTGAATTTATTGGTTGCTCAATATGGATTCTCATGTGAACATGTTAATTAAGTTCAAGTTCTCTATTCAGTAAATCGAACAACTTCTGCAAATATGTGCCAACATCAATTCAATTCATGTGCTTGGACTAAAGTTTAAGGAATGGAAAAAGAACATTTGTATCATTCTTGACGACATGGATCTAGACTTTTCATTAAGGACTGAATAACCAACTACTATTACGAATAAAAGTTTTCTAATAAAAAGAGACTCAGATAAATAGGATTGTTAAAACCACATAAGTCTTAAAATCATGAAGCGTGTAATTCCAGTAACACTCAAAGAACGTTGTGACCAGTAGGTAACTACTACCATAGAATTTTTTAAAGAAATCGAAAAAATGCTTTACAAAAGGCCGTAAGGCCAAAACTAGTACGCTTCTGACAAAATTGGTTTCACTAAAGTATAAGGCTAAAGAAAATATAAGGGAGTACATCATGTATATGTCTCAAAACTAAATGCATTAAAATTTGAGCTATCTAATAACTTGCTCGTGCATTTTACTTTGATTTCTCTTTTTGCACAATTCAATTAATTTAATATCAGTTACAACTATCAAATGGGTAAGTGGACTCTTGATGAGCTTATT
This sequence comes from Fraxinus cuspidata, assembly GCA_903798385.1. Taxonomy (NCBI): domain Eukaryota; kingdom Viridiplantae; phylum Streptophyta; class Magnoliopsida; order Lamiales; family Oleaceae; genus Fraxinus; species Fraxinus cuspidata. Next base: position 13,680 of record CAIGRP010129548.1, on the reverse strand, counting down.
TCATATTGTGCGCAACAAGAAAGTCTAAAACAAGAGAGAATTTGAGGTACTCACTTGATAAATACATCTAAGAACAAGTTAAAGGATAAAGAAGTTGCATCTGGTTCAACTCAAAAGAAACAATAAAAGCACGAAAAAGATTAATCATCTAACCATTATTTTTGTGAAAATTTGGGACACGTGAAGAGGGACTGTACTAAATACCATGCTTGACGTGTAAAGAAAAGAACACTTCTCACTTAGGTTTGTTATAGAGTTAATTTAGTTTATATCCTTAGACGCACTTGGTGGATAAATTTCGGTGTCACTACTTACATAAGTGTGTCTATGCAAGGTTGTCTAAATAGTCGAAATCCAATTGATACTGAAATGTTCATCTATGTGGAATGATGGCAAATCAGTTAAAGTTGGGGATATTTATTATTAAAGACTGGTTATTATTTGGATTTGAAAAAGACATTTAGGGTACCATCTTCTAGGCCAAATTTGGTTTTTATTTCTACATTAGACATTCAATTACTCTTGTTCACTTGAAAATAATCAGTTTAGTCTTTTTCTTAATTCAAATATTGTGGGTACCAATTTTTTGTCTGGTTATGATAAACTTTATTTCATTAATAAGGTTGTCTCTTATAAAGAAACATTGTATATGAATTCACGTGTTATTAAATATAAATTAACCAATGAGAATTTTGCTTCGTTATGGCATAAGCGATTATGTCAAATCTCTCAAAAGAGAATAAAAAATCTTATGTCAGAAGGAATTCTTGACCCCCTTGATTTTTCCAACTTAAGTATTTGTGTTAATTACATTAAGTGAAAATAAACAAATATAAAGAGATTTGGTGCCAATAGAATTTCGAACGTTTTAGAACTAATTCATACATATATTAGTGCGTCATTTCCTTCGGCTTCTTGGAATGATCACCAATCATTTATTACGTTCATAGACAATTTATTACCAAAATCATCCAATCAAATCACCAAGAGAATTATTAATTGCAGAACATACAATAATTCTTTAAGAATGATTATTTATTAATGGATCTAGAATCTTAAAAATCAAGTACAATCCCTTATGTTTGATTTTTTAATCTTTAATCTTGAATATTGGCTCTATTAATTCTTGAGTTATTGTTCTTGACTTTGGCTTCTTGCTCCATAATCTTGATTATCTCGAGTTTTTCTTCTTGGTTGTTAATTTCCTATTCTTGATTATGAGTTTTGGATCTTCTTTTTCAATATATTTTCTCTTATATTCTTGTACTAATAGGATAACACAAAAAATGAGAATCACATATAAATTAGGGACCATAACTTTATTTATATTTCCACATGTATTTGGCCAATCGTCAAATACAACACTAATGGATTCGATCTCTACATATATTTAACATACACTTTATTTAGATGCCAAAATACAATATATTAAATTATTTATTAGATTATTTTAAATGAACTTAACTTTAAGATAGCATTTATACATAACTAATTATATATGTAGGCCCATAAGAAAAATTAAATTATTTTCAACAATATCCTACTTAGGCCACATATGTTACCTTATAAATGTGCATAACATTATGAGTTCAAAATTTTTGATATTATAACCAAAAGTATCTTTGAACAATATTGTCAATTAATTATGTTAATATAGGATCAAAGCAATCTTTGTTGCATGTATCATAACCAAACTCTCAATGGTCACACATAAAAACATAATAAAATAATATAGACCAAGTGTGGATGTGTAACATGAAAATTACATGTAATGTAATCCAAACGTGCTTATTTTAATTAGAACAATCTTATTCTTTAATGAGATCAAACCAAACTTTAATCATGGTGAAATTAAACTGAATACTTTATTTTTGTAGAATAAATTCATCTATAAATGTGTCCGAAACAGACAATCACCAAATACAAACCCTTACTAAACTACCATATCATTAAAAGATGCAACACTCATATGAGCATTATACTCATGAAAGACCTTGGGTGATAGCCATTTAGTAAATTGATATATAATCAAAGAGTTTGTCCTAATATAATCTGTAAAAGTTCGACAATTCTGGATTTTCTCCTTAACAACTAGGAATTTTATATCTATAAACTTTGATGTCATCGAGCTCCTGTTGGAATACAAGACTGTTATTGTAACAGAATAACTCAAGTGGTTTTCAATTCCATCCAAAATGTGTAGTCTAGTGACAAAATTTCGCAATCATATTCTATTATCAGAATCAGAATATTAATCTCCAATTGGTCAGATTTTCTGTATATGATCATGTAATCCTTAGTTCTATACAAATACCAAATAACACGCTTGGTTTCTTTCAAAAATATCCATTCAAAGTTACTTAAATATCTTTCAGCATTTTAACAATAAATGTTATACCTAGATGTGTGGAAATATAAGCATACACTAAATTCCTAACTGTTGAAGCACATGAGATTTTTTATATTTTCGTTTCTTTAATTTTATCCTTAGGACAGCGATTGGACTAAACTTGTCTCCAATAACAATAGGGGTATCACTTGTTTACATTCTTGCATCACAACTCGCTTGAAAACCATATCTATATAGCTATTTTATGATAATCCAAAAATACCACAAGAACAATCTTGATGTATATGTATCCCTAATACAAAGAAGACGTCACCAAAATCTTTCATTTCAAAATTTCATGACAGAAATATCTTGATTTATGCAGTAAGTTGATATTATTGTAGGCAAATAGTAAGTCTTCGACTGAACTTGTGATATACACAACCATCAAATGCATTAATTTTAAAATCAAACGAGATAATTATTTGATAAAATTTATGATATCATTGATGAGAAGCTTTCTTAAGCACATGGATTGATTTTTTTAATTTGTAAGCCATTTGACGTAGTTTAAAATCAAAATGTGCCACAAATGCTATTAATAAGTGTATTTTATACAATTATTCTGGGGCCTAAAATATCAATATTTGGTAATTTTTTTGACCAAATATATCTTAAATTGGTGTATTTTATGTTATATAGGTAAAATTCAATGGTTGAACGAAAAATTGGAAGAAACAAAAGAGAATCAAAGAAAAATGGCAAAGTCCAAAGTTTGAGGACAAAATTGAAAATATTCAATAGTTGATTTGGACCACAAGACGAAATTTGAAGATTGTTAGGGGACAATTGGATGGAACTAGAACTAAAAAAGGAATGGAATATGATAATATTATCAAAATCAATTCCCAAAGCACAAGTTATATTCCAAATTTTTGGTTGAAGATTGAGATCCATATTTGGCATAGTTAACGTCTGAATTGGAAATATTTTATTTCTAGAAATATTATATTACTTTGAATTATCATTCTAATACACTTTGAATCTCCTCAATCGGATATTAAGAGAGAAAGTTATGGTCAAAATACTAACTACTGTGCAGAGACAAAATCCGGGCGCGAATGCAACTTTTCTTATACGATTGGAACTCTTTTGGAAGCCAATTTGGACGTAATTTTCAACCAAATTTCTACTCATACAAATGACTAACAACAAAATACTTATTAGAGACCTTTGATGTCCATATCATACTCGAATACTCATCAATTTCATCATCAAAAAAGGAAAATTCATAGTTTTTGTGAGAGAATTGAAGGGGGTTTGCAAGAATATAATCAAGTGAAGATTCAAACTTTTTTTTTTTTGCAAAGAAGAGAAAACGCGAATGGAAATTCGCCAAGAAACCATTGAAGAGATTCGAGAGTTTAAGATTCATCTTTATCTTCTCAATTTATCAAAAAATCCGGATTATATCTTTTAACTCAAATATGATTTCTTGTAATTTCGATATGTTATACTAGTTTTTACATTGTTAGGATGATATGAACCCTTATATTGAATTTTTTAATATTAATTAATTATTTTGACTTTAATTTGATTTGATTTGATTTGTGGATGTTTATTATCGTTTTTACCGTTCTTTTTAAATGCTTGATCACCAATTGAATTATTAATGGATCTTATTGTTATCGAGAAAAACAATAAAATTTAAACATAATATAATAAATATTATAATGGTCGATAAAGGACAGAGATATATCTCTATGATTCATATGGTTTTAATTGGTGTTTTAACACTTGTTAATATATTTATCATGTTTACACTTTCATCGGGATATAGAATGGTCAAGCTTAAAAATTATGCTTGTGATAAGTTTTAAAAGAATAATTTATTTATAACACATGCTAAATTCTTATTTTGGATAAAAATTAAAATTTTAATAGATTTAATAAAAGTTGATAGAATGTTGACTAAAAAATTATGGATTCAATTAATTGTAAGATAATTTATTTTAAGCACAAGCTAAATTCCTAGTTTAGATTAAAAAAAATCTAAATTTAGTATATTTTAATTAAAATTGATGGCATGTGTGACTAAAAAATTGTGAATTCAATTAATTGTATGACTAAAATTAGTTATTAACTTTAATTTACATTTTAATCAATTTTTAGCTGAACAAAACATGTAAAAATTCATATATGGTCTAAATAAACCCAACATGGATAATTAAGTTCCTCTCCTTTTGTTCCATCTACATATATTTCTTTGCACAAGATTATAAAATGGACTTAAAGAATTATTTTAAAACCCATTTTTAAGGTCAAATGTCTAGTGAAATAAAAATTTACTACTAATATAATTGAATCGAATCGAACATTTAGACCCAATTATACCTAGAGGTGTATAATGCCGAATCAATAGAAAGCACCAAGCACCTATTTATTGTTTTTAGATGGTTAAATTTATTGTCTAATTAAACCTAAGTTCAATCAAGCAATATATAGAACAAAAGCAATAAAAGTAAATAACACCAAATTTGGCAACGAAGAAAAACCCCTTGAAAAACTCTTCACATGGATCAAAAATTTTTGGGCAAACCTGCTAAAACAATACAATAGAAATGATAATTTATAGTTGGTCCAGACACAACTAAACTTTAGTAGACTCTGACCATCTAACCTGTAAATCACTGAAGAACCTCTTCGATTGTCCAATCTGCACTTTCTAGAATTCTTAACTTTTTTTCCTTTGCTTGGATCATCAAGAACGAACCTTGATCCGGAACAACTGGAACTCCAGCTATCTCTTCTATATTTCAGAATTTTGAAGGCTTATTGACGAAGATAAGAGTTTTGGTGTTTTATCTATTGATTATTTGTGTTTTGGTCTTTTGGTTGAATCAAGAGAATTACAGAATTGATATTTGATCTTTGTAGGATGCACTCTTGAATTAATAATGGCTCAATCAAATTAAAAGAGATAGTTTGGGACAAATTATGGCTTTGGTATACATAGTATGAAGTGTTTGAGGTGGTTTATGGCTATAAAATAGCTAAAATTCACGATCTAGGGTTTCTATACGTATAACCACCACTTGAGCCCCATTCATTGCTGCCAAAGAGCGGTAGGCCACCGCTAGAGCTCTCGGGTCGCACATAGAGAGTGGTGCCTTCACTGTAATTTTCGCTTGAGCGGGTAATGGGTGTTTAATGAGCATTTTTGTGGCGAATTCTTCTCTTTGTTCCGTCTTTCCAAGACCTATACTATCAACTCTCGACTCTATTACTTTAATTACAACTCAATAACATATGATTTTGGACACATAACTTGCTAATTACAATTGGAACTAACATCTTGAACTTTTTATTAGAGAATATTGCATCACTCACTCATCCCAACTTATTGAAGGGATTAGAATATCGTTTTCAACCTTTTTTAAGAGCAGAAATTCAAATTTATATGTTTTGCTGTGATGCAAGTCTCCAATGATGAAATTTTGTTGATTCAAAGATAGAGCCAGCACTCGACAAGGGGGTGCAGTTGCCCGTGCTTACTCAGTCGAAATATGCAGGTTGGAATCATTGGATGTAGCCTACTCGCCATTGTTGCAATTGTTGGGAAGCTTGAAGGCAAGGGTAAAGATGAATTTGTTGGACTTAGGTCAATTTATTTTTAAGTATGGGCCTTTTGTTTGGTCATTATTTTATACGTTAGGCCAATTATCCAAGCTAGTAGGCTCCTCGTATGAATTCTAGTTAAGCTGTTGTTTTGTATCCATACGACAAATTCAATTTTACAAAAATACACACAGCAAGACCAAACCCTATATGATCTTACTCTCGTTGTGCAACTCCAATGTCGAGCCTTCAACATTGTGAGTATGGTCTGCTGCAGTCGAGTAATCGACGTCGAGCCTCTACCTTCCGCCATTGTTTGCCGTCGCTGTGTGCGACACTTATTTTAGTTCATTTTTATGTCATTTTCATTGGGGAATGATTTATGAATCTGTGATTTATGTTTTATGACTATGAGCCTATTGTTGAGGTTTATGATTTATGCAAATTCGGGGATTTGTGTTTATGTGATATCTGTGGAACGGGGAATTTGTAATTTGTGATAAATGATAAATTGGTGCTGGAAATTAGAAATTAAAACTTGATAATAGTTTAAAATGAAGTTTAATTTACGTTTAATCTATGATTTATGTTTAATTTTCATAAAGATTATGTAATAATTTTTTCAATCAAAAATAAAGTCCCAATCTAATTCTTCTAGTGGTGCATCTAGTCCTTTTACTGTTTTTAGACGAGCACATGAGTTGTTAACCATTAATAACATAAAGAACTCTCGAGCTCAATTCAACGTGGATGATCATGTAACGTCCCATATCAAGTCATGCGATCTTACTATCAAAGATGATGTTAGAATGGCATACTTAGAGAAATGTCTTTCCATGAAGACCAATGGAAAATGATAATATGTTTTTTAGGAAAGAATGGATCTCCGAATATTATTGGTTAGAGTACAATATAGAAAAGGATGAGGTTTATTATTTGTATTACTACTTGTTCAAAAATGATAGATGGGGTCAAGGGGGTGGACATGCATTCACTAAGACCAACTTTAGGGATTGGAAGCACAAAAAGACGTTGAGAGATCAGAGCAAAGATCAATAGCCACAAGATTAAATAAGCACTATACAAGATTTTGAGTTTGTGTTTTGTCTCCACTTTATGTTTTAAATTCTTGCAATTACAAATGATCTTTCACAATACTTATAGAAAAAAATCAAGATATTCAAAATGTTGTAACGTCATTGCATTTGTGTAAGTAAACATTGTAGAACATGAGGGACATCGATTAGGATAATCTGTCGAGTGGGTGATTGAGTTTTGTAGAGGTATAGAAGTGCAAAATATGGATGATATTGTAGTATTAAGAGGTCGACCTAGGGATGGGGCTCAGGATGTGACTTATTATCATCGCTTTTATGTTGATTTATATTGTCCTGTGATAGGCTTAATCTTGCAAGAGTTGAATAATCATTTTCTAGAAACAACTACTGAGCTCATTACTTCTATTTCAGGTTTATGTCTAAGAGCCTCATGTTGCAGCTATTGATAGGGCTCAATTGTTATGTCTTGCTCAATTCTATCATTTGGACTTGTGAAGAGCTCTTATTACTCAAACCTTAACTTAACAAGTTTCTTATGCTTGTAAAAAAGATACGAAGCTTTCTTTAACCTCAACACCATATCTCGTGTAGCTTAGAAGTTGATTAATATTAGAAATTCGTATTATTTTTCACTAGTTTATAAGTTTATCATCTTAGCTTTTATATTACCTATAATAACTGCAAGTGTTGAAAGTGCATTCTTGTTGGAAATGGGGTGAGCTCAAATTAACTTTCTGATTATGTTGATCTAGCCATGTAAACGAGTCGAGCCATGAGTCGAAATTCAAAGTTAGAGCTCGGTTTGAGCAAAATAGGTCCGAGCTTTTTGAGACCCGAGCCAAACCGAGCAAAAGCTCGACCAAACAAATGAGGCTCGCCTCGAGCCTTAGCGGACCGAGCCGAGTCGGCCCATACTTTTTATTTAAATTCGTTATAAATCTATAATTTTTTATAATATATTTAATATTTGTGCAATTTATACGTGTTATAAATAATAACTAAATATATTAATATATATAAAAATACATTTATACTTAAAAAAATTTTTAAAAGTAAAAAAGTAAAAAGACAGATGCATGTAATGCAGACAACTGTATTTTTTTAATTTTTTTTAAATATTACTTAGTCACGGACTGGTGACGAGCCACGGGCCGGTCCGAGCTCTAGCCCCAGCTCGATGGAACCGAGCCCGAGCCGGGCCCTACTCGGGCTTTTTCCGGGTCGAGCCCGAGTCGACGAGCTTTTTTGACATCCCTATGTTGATCAACTCGTTACCCTGTTCAAATTACATTACAATAATTTCATTAGCGTTGTATATTTAGATTGTTCGAAGAATGAATTTATACTACAGAAACAACAATTCTATGATATGAATCTAATTAAGACTGAATTGCGCAACGAAATGGGAGGTGACTGATTGAATGTCAATTTGGTGGTGTACATATGGAGAAAGTGAGTTTTGAAAAAATTGAGAATGTGATAATCTATCAGCGCATTCAAAATACGATATTTCAGAAAATGTAATTGTTTAAGTTTATAATTACGAAGTGAAGTTGTATTATGTATTTTTTTTTCTTATTATATTCATTTTATTGAAGTTTCAAAGGTGCCGTCCTCTTTTCTTAAAAAAAATGTATTGAATTATATTTTCATATGTATTTGATTTTTACGTTTCAGTGCATTTACATAGAAATTGAAGAATTTTTTATATTATTTCATTAATATTAATAAACGATCTCGTTAAGTCAATGGTCGTTCTAACTCACCAACATTTTTAGATTTGCCACCGTGTTGAATAATCAATTATTTTGTTGAGAATATCATTATATCCCCTTTTTAGTTGAAATGAAAAGGAAACGGGAAAAAAATAAAACAAAATGAATGAAATAAAATTGAAAAGGAAAACCCATCTTGGCTATTATAGTACATCTGTGCAATGAGGAGGATCTGGCTTCATTGCTGGGTCCTTGGTGCTTCGACGAATTGGATACACCTGTATAAACTATTATCTAAAATCAGATGTTATTACTTTTTAATTTGTTTTAATTCTTAAGATTTGATACGTTAAAAATGTCAGTATTTTATATTATAATTCTTAATTAACAAGTTCTCTAAATAATTTATTGATAGTCAGCTTTGAGAAAAAGATATAGAGGACGACAAAGTCCATGCATTTTGTTTTTTGGTTGAGATAGATTTGTATTAAAAAAAAAAGATTAAAATAAAAGTAAAGTATAACATCTATAAATTAATTGGTCGAGATTGACAAATTTTATCAAATAATAGAAATTATTAATTTACAAAGGAATAAAATTATCATATTGTCTAAGTTGGGGCCATGAAATTTTACTATACATAACAGATGGTGCACGATATAAGTAATGGCTATGATTGTCTCATTTTTAGGTTAATAGACTTGGACTGCTGCTGCTGAAACCTCAATAGGCATATTAGAAATTGAAACGAGTAATTCAATTTCTATATAACTTAAATGTTCAATTAGAAGATACCTATTAAAAGCAAACCAATGTCATGTTAAGAATAATAATTTTACATTGATTCATGATAAAAATAATACTCAACATATAAGAACTTGAGTAGCATTAAGATCAGCTCAAATCCTTATACGTTCTCTATTTCTTTTGTCGTACTTATACATTCTCATATACCTTTTAAAATAAGATCTTAAGTCAAGACTAAGGACTTGTTTTATAAGGTTATTTTTTGTTAAAATGCTATTCAAACTTCATTTTTAACAATAATTTTCATTCTACCTACAACCTTTATTCATTTTTACCATATTTTATAAAATCCATCTACTTTTATCAACTTTATTTTCTGAAAATCTACATCAAATGTGCACAAAGTACCCGCGAACACTACAACATATTAAGTCACTTATAGCTTGCGAAAAATGCTATCTATCATGTTCTATAGCATTTTTCGAAATGTTATCGTAGGTGGTTTTATTAAAAGTTATATCTCTATTATAACGTTTTATAAATGTTATTAAAATGCAATAAAAAACTTTTACATAGTATTTTATTATCGTAATGGTTTGAGTATTTATTGCATTTTTTCGTGCAATCTTTTTTAATTTGATAGCATTTTTTTGTAATAATTTTGACGTTAATGACATTCTTTAATCGTCATGATTACATTTTCAATAGCATTCTTTTTCCATCATAACTTTTTAATATTTATAGCATTTATTAAATATAATGTATAATTTTTAGAAGCATTTTTTTATTATAATGTATACATATTACATAGCATTTTTAATTCCTTAATTATCAAAATATTCAATACCATTATGTTTTGGACTAAAATAAGAACGACAATAACCAAGCCAATAATAAATTCCAAACAACCATCAATATTATTTTGTAGAAATTTACAAATGTAGGTGTTCAATAGAGAAATCTAATTATGTTATGTCTCACACCAAATACTAATAGAATATATGCTTGAAAATGAAATAAACAAAATTAAATTAGAATCATATCATTCTAATTCTTCAAAAGAAAATTTCTTGAACTCTTGTAACTTGTTTGGTCCTAGAGGAATGTGATGAACCAAAATTTTTGGATCATTTGACAACCAGCGTCCTTCTGCCACCTCTTCTACTCCTCCGGTCCAATCTAGTAGCTTACACTTATTGTTAAGTGTATTGGTGTTTACACTCTTCAACAACACAAATTCAAGAGCCAAATTATAGTCAACTTTAAAAATAAATACATATTATCAATGAAAATAAATTATAAATTTTACCAATGAAGACGGTAGCTGAATATTAGATAATTCTTCACTTTGCTTTTCCTGAAACTACAAAGATAAAAACTTTCAGAAACTAGTTACTAAATCATGTGAAGTAAAAGTGTATGAGTTATATTTCAATTAAAGGAACTTATTAACATGTTTTTTCAATAAGTCATTGATTGTCCTCTCCATATCTACCACTTGAACCTTTAGATGATTTTGTTCTTCCTTTAAATGAGCTATATTAGACTTCCTTTGAGTTAATATGGAATACTTTGTGTAGCAAACTCCACCTTCAGTCCCTCGTAATCATCCACAATTCTCCGGACCAAATACTTTTGAAAGAGCATCTTCTTTTATGTTAGTGTTAGAGGCATGCTGACTCGTTCTTTCAATTTTTCCTAAAAGACATTATATAAGTGTATATATGCGTGCACACACGCGCGTACACAAACACACATATATATAGAATTGAAAAAATAAATTATATGCTTACAAGCGTCTATTCAACAAGTTTGCATATAGGTTCACCATTCTTTTTTATATGTGCTGTCGTCCAAACCTCCTTTCAACCTATAGAAGACGGATTGTTGCTCTTCTTTTACTAAGAGAATGAAGAATAATATAATAAGAATCTAGTGCAAATGATTTAGTCAAATTAAAGATGGCATGTGGAATATTACCATATCTTCACGCAATCTAGCAAATCCCTTGCGACTGCATGTATGTGGGATTTGTTTTTCTCGAATCCTCTAAACCTTTTGTTTTTATCTTGATAATTAGATTTTCAAACTTATATTAGGTCAGCAATAATTAATCATAGCTTAGTATAGATTTGATCTAAGAAAAGGAAATATGAAGAATTTACCATAAATTTTGTCCTTGTCTTTTCCTTCACAAATTTCTTCCATTGTTGGGTTTTAAATATATTATCAGGTTTGAATTTCATTCTTTCAACTTCATTTGGTGCTTCTCTAATCGTTTTCACAAGTCGAGACTTTGATGTTCTCGAGAGTCACAACCATTTCTTTAAAAATGTAATCTTTTTGCCATTCTTCATCGACTTTGAACATTTGCTGTAAGTTATAAATTTTCAATTTAAAGCAATATCAAATATGTATTACGTTGCAATATCAAGAAAACATGACTCACTCTTATTTTCCAAAATTGTCAAGGATTTAAATTTTCTTTAATAGCCTTTGAATCTTTATTTTTTATGAACCAGTCTCAAGGCCAATAAGGCTATGAAATTATTATTTTCTAAATTTCTGAAGTAAGTGGGAAGTCTGCAAATTAACAAAGTAAATTTGCAGATAAAATAGGATAACAAAATCTCAAAAGGCTTTGGAATTTATGGAAATAGGAAATCTGCTAAAACCATTACAACTTATTTCTATGAAATCCAAACAAAAGAAATTAATATCTTATTCAAAAGCCAGTGAAATAATTGCAAAATTAACAAGTGAATGATTTTCAAAATATATTACCAGACGGAGAATACACGTTAAAATCAGAAATCACCATAATGAAGTAACAACAACTAACAAAATAGATGAACCCATCAAATTCACCGTCATCACACCTATATAAATAACAAAATCATTTTTTACAAAATTTGACGTCTCCTGTACACCCACAAAACACTGAATAGCATATAACACTTGACAGAGTAAAGAATAAAAAAAAAAATACTGATGGTTGAGAGAAATTTTACACCCAAATTTGTAGAGGGTCCTTTGTTGTAGTAGATGTAATAACCCGAAATGTAATTTTTTTTAAAATTTTTTTTTTTTTACCTTCTTAAGGAAGCGAAGGAGAAACAATCTCCATAGATCTCCCGATTCAAACCATAGATGATTCAAATTTCCATTTCACTACTTAACAAAAAATTTCAGAACATAGGGAAGGATAGAAATAGCAAGCGAAAGTTGAAAATTCGAGATGAATTCGTGCAGGGGCGGATCCAGCACCCGACGAGCCCCAGCGGACGCCCGTGCTGGATCCGCCGGAACAGTTAGTTTTTTTTTTTTTACAATGAATAAACGTTTTAGGTTATATAAATGGTAATTCATTTTATTTCCAAACATTTATTGTAGCCTAGTTGGCTAAAATTCTCACACTCATATGGGAAGTCCCAGGTTCAAATCCCTCTCAACAATTTTATTGTAAAATACCTTCTAGGTTTACAATTTTTATTAAAATCAATGTAATGGGAGGGGGGATTCAAACCCATGAGTCCCCCTTTGGATTGTTAAAGCTTTACCATTGAGGCACTCCTTGAATTTGGTATTAAATTTACTAGAATAATATATATCACATTTTAGTTATTTTAATGCAATTGTATAAATTTGAACCCATGTTCTTCCTTTGAATTATATAAAAGGCTTAATCGCACGAAACGTCCATGCGTTTGGCATTTAGTGTGCAAAACGTCCCTACGTTTCAATTTTTTGTATTTTTACCCCTATTTCAACGTTTCATTGCGGAAAACATCATTTTCACCTATTTTTAACGTAAAATGACCAATATACCCTTAAAAAAAAGAAAAGAAAAGAAAAAAAATAATAAATTACAGTTTTACTCCAAAACTTTTTAAAAAATGCAAATGAGTCCAAAATTTATGAAAATATTAAAAATAACAAAAAAAAACTCCATTTTTCTCCGTCTTCCACCACATTCCCGTGTGGCAACTTCTGGCCACCAAGACCGCCGGATATTGGTGTCATTACAAAGCCCTTCATTCCCTTTTCAATTACCACCAAACACGCATACATTACAACTCCAGAATCAGAAGAAATCCGCACTCAAACTTTGCTGCATGAAACTGTCCAAATTGCCAGAATCCCACATTCCGGTAACCAACATGATTGCGGACCACTACCGGCCGGTTGCCCATGGCTAGACGACTCCAGCCAT